>JAPZDX010000020.1:9178969-9199196 GCA_029783625.1 Naso annulatus | reverse complement strand
ACAGGACAGACACAATTGTTTACATTATAGCAGGTTACATTTACCAAACTTCTTTCCACAAATTAATATGACAGGACGTGAACCTCTGGAGCCGGTCAGATCGGTATCCCTAAATAAGGTCTGTTATACAGATATAACAGACATTGGAATGTCATGATTGACCAATCAGAATGGAGTGTTCAAGGAAAAGCCATGTAATAAGTAATATTACTAATAGTTAACATGTACATGGGTGTTTTTTAAACAGAGTTTTTTAAACAGAGTTTACTCCCTACCTATTATAAAAACAATTCTGTCCGCACAAGCACTGTTTTTAAAGAAAATCTCCCTCGAAATAAAAATGCAAAAACACAACTCAAAAGATGTTATGAGCATGCCAAACCAACAAGCAGAATTATAGCCCTGACCCTAAAGGCCAATCATGCTTTGACATGTACACTGGCGTTTATTAAAATGTGTCATTGCGTTTTGAACCTTAGCCCTTACACCATAGCAGCTCCAGATTACTGAAAACAGATCATTAGAAAACTAAAAGCAAGGTGAAAATATTCACATAAACCATTTCTAGTGTTGTCATGTAAACAAGGAAAACTGTGTTTTTGGCTAGCGACAACAGAGTGTGCGCCATTTTCTCCTTTCTTTGCATAAGGCATTTTTTTTAACTCGCTAACAAGACTTTTTACATGTTTACACAAAGATGTGCTACTTGTTCAGCTTAGTGAGGTACAGCATGTGCTTCAGAGATCACTTTATCATCCAACCCTCTCACAACACTGACCACTTCCCCACTTTTGCAGGTTTATGGCAAAAAGGGTCAAATCTCTAGCAACAATTAGCCCTCTGATAATCAATTTTGTTCTAAATTCTGACTGACCAACATTGCTTAAGGTAATATTACACCTGTTGGTTCATTGTGCTCTTCACATTCATTTGTGTTTTTGCATTTTCAAATAGACAGATATTTATTTTTAAAAAGAGCTTGTGTGGATGTGAATAGAAGGAGGGAAAAACCCCGTTACCTGTGTTAAAATACCTGTGTGCGTGTGGACAAGGCCTCAGAAGCCTAACAAAGATTTTACTGCTAAACTAACTGCAACTAGAGCTTCGACTGGTTCTCTAGTAACTGTACATTTACGAGTAAACATGTAAAAAGTCCCGTCAGCAAAGTAAGCACCAGCACTATATTGCCATGTGTAAACAAAGGAAATAATGTGCCATCCTCCATCATCACAGTCCCAAAAAGTTTTGACTGTCCACACATAAACACTGCAAACAGAGTTCCTGGATATTTTTACGCTGGATGAAATTTTTCAAACGATCTATTTTTATTCTCATAAAACTGCGTTTCTTTGTAGATGAAAGGCTAAAAACACACACAAAAAGCTACATTTTGAAATGTGAACATGTGGACAAGGCATTAAAAAAATGCAATCTTAATTCAGCTGTACTTTATCGTGTGATCGCCACTTAGCCTTGCAACAGTCCCAGCCAGCAGCCAGATGTGTCTCAGTGTGAGTCAAAATACCCACAATTCCCCTGGGGTAAGACCCAGCCTGATTCTTCACACTGGTTCATTTCTTGTCTGACTAAAGTATTCCAAAAACATTTCAGTGCATTTGTGTATTTTGCCCAAGCTTTCTAAATGCTGCACATGAATTGTTTGTTTTTTTGCTTGTGTGTAGTCTGCTTTCATTCATCTTCTTGAGCATATTGAGCCTCCCAGCCAGTAGGAGATTCTGGGAAATAACACTTGACAGTTGTTCACCAAACACTATCATAGGCCCTTTATTACAATCAACCTGTGTGTGACGGTGTGTGACTATGTTTACACATGCACTAAGTGTCTTATCACAACTGTGAATTAACTATCACATTAAGCAGATGAGATAAGATAAATATGTCACAGTGTTCGACAGCTTGATCTTCAGACATAGATGTTCTCCATGTGGGCACAAGTAGTTTTCTACAAAGACTACAAATTACAGTATGATTCAAAACTCACGAATTCAGGATTATTTTTGATGACCAAAAAGGGGAAAATTTAAAAAAATAAAAATAAAAATCACATATCAGACTTCAAATAACGTCTTTTGTATCTAAGATGGCTTTCAAGGAAGATAAGCCATTATCCGATATAGTGTGACATCTTAGTTGCATTTTAGAAACTTTTCTGAAAAGATTTTGCTAGAGCAGCGTAATTTAAACTGATTCTTTGAAGTACATTTGATCAGTGTAAACAGAGTAAGTGAGTGAACTACTGTGTGGTATCCTGGATTTTCAGCTGTCTCATGTTCAGACATGACTCTTAACAGTCTTACTTAAAATCTCTGACACAACATCAGTCAGGTCGTCTGTCCCATCTGTCAAACTTTCATTCTTTCATTTTCTTCTTTGATATTTGCCCTCAAATGAAAGTGCTTTTTGTCTTCTGCGTCAAAGATTGACAACATCAAAGATATTTTTAAGGAGCTTTGTGGTGCTAGTGCTGCGACCACAATTGCACTGCATTCTTGAAGCATCAGTTCAGCCTAAATACAAAAGTGGTTATGAGACACTTGGTAAGTTTTGTTTTGGCGGTGTTCCGATACTTAGAGTTGGTAGGAAATAACCACAGACAACTCTAAACTGGACTTTGCAAAATTATGCACCATAACGTGATTCTGTACAAGACACATTGCACTTTATATCATAACACTACTGTCCACTACTGTCTATGTGTGCATATACTGTTTACTATTTACTGTTGCTGATAACTGCATTTGCTACATTTGATTTATTAGTAGGTAAATATGTACTTATTTATATGCACTCTTTTTTTGTGTACTATGCTAGTCAGCGAGATGTCTCGCTACCTTGTTGTGTTTTAACAATGACAATAAAGTGTTTTGACTTGACTCGAAAAAGATCTTTTTTATGGTTAGGAAGAAACTACCTATTTTACTACATAAAACATTTATATATCAATTGCTCTTTACAGTCAAGACCTGCCTGCACGAGAGCCCTCCTCACAGTAATTTACTGACATTATCTTCTCAGATTCATGTAAAACCTTCCTGAAATGAAAATTTGAAGAACAGTAAAGATAAAACATAATTTTAAGTCATCTTGCTGCTGAATTTGGTTAGGTGGATTTGTTGGCTCTGGCAGTAACGCCAAGCAATGGCTTTGTAGAAATACATACGTGTTATGGGAGATTAAAGACATAAACTGAGACAACTGGAGACCCTTCAATGTCACGATTATTATTATTGGAATTTTTAAGATATATCCTTGGGTCAACTGTTTGTCTCTCAGATTAGACTATGTCCACACTGTGGCCATTAAGCAATGATAAATAAATTCACCTCAGCACTTGCAGATTTCTTTTGCATGTCAAGCTACTTTGTTTGACTCTCCTAACCGCAGTAACACAGACGCATCCTATTCAAAACATTATGAGACACACGAGAGGATTATTTAATGAGAAATAGGAAGTAAGACAGAGACATATACTGGATATTACACAGAAAGAGGAGGAGTTAAGGGATTCTAAGAAACACTACAAGACTTAAGACAGCTTAGTGGAAAGATTCTTCAAATAAAACTGCTTTGCAGGGGAGAAACAGTTCAGCATTGGTGCAAAAATTAAAAGGACAGTCTAAAGCTGATGAGAGGCAAAACTCTGCGCAGACAGAAACAGAAGCACAGGAATCTCTCTGAGACCGCATGAAGTGTGACAGTTCTAACCTGTGAGCATGGCCGTGGTTGGCGGCGTGGAGTTTCCTGATGACTTCCTCACTGAAGTCAAAATGAACCCTTCCTCTGGCACAGGGTGAACGCCGGTACATTGCCCCGACACACACATGCACTCAGACATAAGCTACCTGACACACACTGTCACATACGAAACCACAAGCACACAGACTGATCAACACGAACACTCCCAGGCGCAGAATATCACACACATACCATCATACACACATCTGACAAGTCAGCAGCATTAGTGATAACCACCAAGTATCATGCATACACACACACCTCACACACACTTTCAAAACTCACTGAGATGACACACAAAAAGCCATTTCACATGAAATCCAATTCATTCGCCCGTTACTACAGAACAATCACCATCACACACACATTCACTTCATATAAATAGCAATACATATCTTAATAATCCTCCACAGTCCTACACATTTACATGACTGTTTTCTATTTAGCCTCTGCTTAAAAAGTTACTCAGCACATCATCCATCAGTCATCACCTCGTCGGCACAAACAGAAGCAGCAGACAGTCACACACAGCAGCCGTCTATATGTCATGCCACGAAACTCTTTCAGCACGTTCACACTCTAACATTCTCCACACACTCTCTGTGCTCGCTCTGCGGACTCTTCTCTTTGTCGGAGGATATACTTCCTCCAATGGTGTGTGTTTGTGTGTGTGTGTGTGTGCGTGTGTGTCTAGTATGTGTGTGTATAGAGCTCTGTTCCCTTCAGTGCGGCCCAGCAGAGTAAGGAGGAACATCTAAGTTCAGGAGTGGAGTCACTGGAGTGGAGTCATAATTCATCAGCATTGTTAGCTTAAATTAACACTGTGTCTCATGAAAACTTACAGAAGCAAACTAGCCACACGTGTGTCTACTAACCTGCATGTACAATTTAAATACTGTGCAGGTCATGATGATTTAAGAGGATAAACTTTACATTAAATGGCTAAAAAATACCTCAAAAGCCTGGAGAGGAATATAAGATGGACTAACTATTTTCTCTATATTTAAATAGAGATTACACTTCACTTCATACCTTGTCATTTTTTCCTTTTCATATTTATGTTTCTTCACTATTACTTATTATTTGTTGTTATAAAGCAAATATCTTGCGCATTAAAAATTAGATTCTGATTCTAATTCTGAAACTACTTTTTGTTTGTTTTTTTGTACAGTGCTTTTTGAATTTTGCTTTCCATTTTTGAACCTTCGATTGTACAGTATAAAAATGTAAATGCTGCTTGTATAGAGCTATGTTGTGTTTTAAGCCCTTGCAGGCTGCATAGAGTTGTTATGCAAATAAGACAACTTACTGCAAGCCTCCTTACTTAGCGACCGTCCCCAGTATATAAACTTAATAATAACAGGTTAATAACACATAATGTATTTGTGGAGACTGTAGTGTAAACAGACAAGTAATGACAATATAAACAGTCATAATTAAATTAAATATAACCTCTTTAAAGAAGTTGCTGACAAATTTTCTTCATTAATACATATTAACGTGTTCCTGCGTAAAGTTTCACTGTAATGGGTTATAAACCATTTATTAATGTAACAAAAAAGGCTTTCTGAATCCTTGCTCTGGTCTACCTTAACTGTCAGTGTGTGTTTGTGTGACAAAGAGGTGGCATCTGGCACTCTCGCAGGGGTCCACAGTGCCTCATGACACTGTACTGTATAGAGATACTACAGCCCTTTGATAACTGTGACAACAGATTTGTGATAAATAGCAGCAAATACAATAGAAGATGATGAGCTACAGAAACATGAGAGAATTGCACAATTAGAAATACACTGACTTTGAAGCCATTATAGTTTGTTATTCAATGTGTATATGTATGTGTGTAAGACCTACTGGTACCGACAAGGTTGTCCAGCTTTAGATTGTAGAATATTGTCAAAATTAAAAGCTTTTGGAAATAAATAGTCATTCTGGTGAGTTAAAATCCAAGTGACACAGACAAAAGTCTTGTTTATGGCTGTGAGATATAAGCAAGGCCCATAATAATAACAATGCAATTGCAATAACTATATTTTAATTGATAAAAAATTCAATATACGTCCTATTAGTATACTTCTTAGAAGGAGCTTGGTTACCAATTACCAGTTTCAACTTGCTGCTCCAGTGCTGCATGCATGCCGAGAAATCAGACCAGTAATGCATCACTCTCTGTTGGATAACACAATTTGCTTAGTTTCACCAACAAGTGATGAAACATAACAATGTAGTTCTTTAACTACGCACATTTTTTTTATTATTACTTCACTACATTTCAGAGGAAAATGTTATACTCGTTATTCCTCCTCTTTCTGGCCTAGTTTGTGAAACATTAGTCATAAAAATCAACAGGGAGGCTTTCCTGACTTACAGCTGAGGTGTGTTTAAAAAAGCACCGCCATGACAGGACAAGTGAGCTTACTTGTCATTTCTTTGTAAATGATTCAGAGAGATGACGCATTACATAAGAACTTTAAAAACACGTAACTGGAGGAGTAGGATCCCAGAGACAAAACTGACTGCCTACTAGATTCCCACACTGCAGCTTGCCTGACTGCCTTACAATGCACACACCGATGAGAAATGGGAGAGGCGGAAGATGTGATAGCCACAGGGCTGGATGTATCATGTGCAACAATGGCAACGCCATTCCTCCTTAATGACCTCCTGAGGGTTAACCAGCAAAGAAGAAGACATACGAAAGAGCTCCTCCTTGCATTTATAGTGGTCTTCATTTATGGCACACCAGTGATGACTGGTGCAGATTCTGAAAGCACTTACAAGTGAGCATGGCTGTAAATGCAAGGACTTGAGGGGACAGATGGAATATTCAGCAAGTGCTGTTGAATTGTACTGGGAATTCATTATATTGTTAATTTCCTTCAATGTCATGCAACCAGCAAAACTGCCACCTTACAGAAACATAAAAAAAACAGCGATCCTACGCTTTTTATAGTAACCATCTAGATTAGCCTGGAAATGCATTAAAAAAAAAAATCTGGTTTGTTTAAGCTAATTCTCCTGTTTCTCAGAGCATCACACTGCATCACACAGTCAAATTATTCTGAAAGTAAAGACACTTCTGGTTTGTCTTAATCTGTAATACAATGCATCACAATACATAAGACCAAATACTATAAAATCATCACAAGTGCTTACAAACAATACATGTTTCACATATTAATTACATCAATTACTCACTTAACTCCCATTACTTTATTCAGAGTGTGTCTAAAAAAATGTGGTCAAATCTGCTTTCAATCATTTGACCATATCTTCACTGATGGGTTAAATATAAAGTGCACTGTTTATGGTGTACAGCTCATGGTCAGTGAGGATTCCTAGTTTTCGTTCATGTGGCCCAGGCACGGAAACAGTTAATGTCTTTCAGCAAACATGCATTACACTGCCATACACCCTTATGCTTCCGTAATATGTTTTAAATGGGGCAAAAACTCTGTGCATACAGTACACAGTACTAATTTGACCTCTATATAGGTATTGTACTGTAATTGGTGGTACATGTTACAAAAAAAGCCTTTAAACTGGCACAGTTATTCAGAAACAGATGATCAAATAGTGAACACTGTCAACTGGAAACTCTTAACTGTTTGTGTTTAGGCTCGGTGCTGCTGTGTTACATGTGTCGGGTTTTTGAATTAACCACATGTCAAATAAACAGAATGATAAGAGACACTGGTGTTAAAATAAACAATAAAACCATGGCAACATAACAAATACTAATCAGTATTTCACCACACTGCATAAATAGTCGTTTGTTATTGTAAAATCAGATGATGAAACTTAATCGCTGACATGCAAAGAAAGGGATCATTCTGTGTTCAGGACTTTACTATAATCAGTGGTGATGGATAAAAACATGAACTGTATAAAACCATCAAGTAAAATGAAGCAGTACCCTCCATGAACACCAGAGGACACCAATTGGTTGCACAGACAGAGAAAACTAGTCGTTGACATTTGCATCCACCAGATGGCAGTGTGTGATTATTTTTTTTCTGCCTTGACTTGCATCCCACATTTACAGGATTTAGCATGCAAAGATGAGCCATGCTCTTCTGAAGCACTCAGAGATGCAAAGCACAGGATGTGAACACAGTTTCTTCAAATGTTATTTCATGTTGGAGCACACTGATGGAGCTAAGCAGCAACTAAGCTATTGTGACAACGTGATGAGAGGCTGCAACCTCAACATCCTCTGCGATTTTTCTGGATTAGTTTAATTGGTGGGTAAGCCCTTAATACCTAGCTAACTCAATACGTCTGTGTAAACCCTTACTTACAACAGGAATCTTCAGTTTAGTAAAAGCTTGGTGAATGCATTTTAACTTATATTTACTGATAAATGCAACCACTTAGCTTTTATTTTGCATTCATGTTTAGCTTTTTTATATCATTTGTCTTATCAAAACAAAAAGAAAGCTTGTACATGCAGAGCAACAATTTTTATATCTGTAGCTTTAACAGGGTTTCACATAGAAGCAGAGAACCCTAATTAAACATCGATCAGGCATCTTTTTGACGGCTTAAGAGTAGCCTGTCAAATGTTGACGTTGCCAAGCCGTTCCACCATTTCGTCCTTGTAAATCATATCAGCACTGCAGACGAGGTGACCAGAGAGACATATTTTAAAAAAACATATCTCATGTCTCACTGTAGCAAAAAGAAAGACTGCAAATAGAATCTCAGATGTATTTGACAGATCCTGACAGGCACAACATCACCTCTGACCAGCTCTCTCATACAAACACACAGGCAATCACATTAAATCAGGATCAAACAATAAGCATGATCCCTGAAAGCTATTTCAGTATAAAGTCTGAAAAAGGGAAAAAGAGAGTAAGAGGCAGGCAGAGTTCAGAAGGGCAGACTGACAAAGTTAGCCTGACAATGTGACAGACAGAAAGTGCCTTTAACAGATTTTTTTCAACATCACAGAAGTTCACAAATTCCAAAAATCCATGCTGAGACTGTCCCTATGCCTAGTTTACTGTTTCAAAATATAAAAGAGGGAGACAGACAGAACTTGAAGCTGCCAACAATGACACCATCTTCAACATGACTGACTTTCCACAAGAGGTGCTCAATCATAACGGCCGACTCGGTATCAGCCCAATGTCGTCGAGCCACAATTAACAGAGCTTCTTCATCAGGGTTGTTATCAAGTTTTGTGTTGTCACTATCACTGGGTCATGGTGGGTTTCCAGTGCTATAGCACCGGTGAATGATGGTGCACAGTTGTCAAAGGTTGCAGTTATACCACAGTCTGAGTGAGAATCAGGTGGGTATAACACATGGACATCTATTCACAATCAGTCTGTGGTTACAAACATTGAAAATATAGAAAATAAGTGTGCATCGGTGCTGAATTAAAGTAATCTGCTAATCAGACATATATTTGAAATACAATACAGGAAATTAATAGAATTCATACAGCATACACACTCTTGCTTGCTGTTGTGTTTAAAGGTCAAAGAGAACAGAGCAAGAATAAAAAGGGAAGTTATGAGGTCAAAAATAATAAAGCTGTATCTACCAGCTGCCACGTTTGATTCTGAGATAGAGGGAGAATTTGAGTCTGTCTCACTGCTCTTACCACAACATATCTCTCAATCCCACCCCTCCACCCTCTCTCTCTCTGTATAAATCTAATTCCCCTCTCTCAAAAAGAGGGCACTGCAGTCAGTTCCCCTGTGATTAACCTAATCCCCGATCGCACAGCAGCGCTCCTCTCAGTGCCAGCGCCGCACCGAATCTGACGTCAGCGGCACTCACGCTGTGATAACCAGAGGGCATACTCCGAAAAAATGTATGAATTTTAAGCTGTGCAGAATCTAACACCACTACTAAACATTTACATGCCACAGAACAGAAACCATAAAAGCAAGAGCTCACAAAGACGGAGCGACAGAACAACATGATTATCAAAATTATCAAAAGTGGAAGAACTATTTAGATCCTTGAAATGGCAAAATCATGCAGTGAACATATCACGCTAATGCATTCAAAACCTTACTTGGGGAAAAGCAATTCTTACCAGCAAAACCTACTTAAAGTGTCAAAACAAAAAGCACTGATTACCAGAGGCAGCTGGTCAGTAGGGGGTGCTAGGGAGCGAAACAGAGACCTTCACCGAAGACAGTTTCACAATTTCCTTTGAAACTGATATTTTTCAAATGAACAAATTTTTATATTGGGGTATAGTTAGCAAAATGTATTTGGAAATACTCAAACACAATTAGTTACCACTAGCGCCCAACTGATATATCGTTTTGCCAATATTATTGGCTGATATTGGCTGTAAGCGCTGATAATTAAACTGTTTTGGTTTTTTTTATGCCAGTAAAAAATACTTGGACTTGTGATTTCAAATGGTGTAATGACATAGTTTGCAGAGTTGTTATTTTATTACTAATAAGTGAAGTGTTTACTGTTCAGTACACTGATGTTTGGAATAAAGTTTGCTAAAGTGTTAGATATCTTTCCTCCATTACATATCTTTGTCACAAGTATTTGATGACCACATTCAGCCAATGTTACAATATCAGCCGATATTGGAAATTTTTTGCTCCCTAATATTGGTATCAGCATCGACCCCAAAAATCCCATATCAGTAGGGCCCTAATTACTACTCTCAAGTTTTTAGTAAAGCACGATTATTAAAATTAGAGTGAGTGATATTTAATGAGTACTTGATTACATTTCTCAAGTAATTTTTATTATCTGGGTATGAATATGTTCTTATGCTATGTTTATATTTGATCTTCTGTGTGCACTTCACTTGCTGCTGTGCGTTTTCGCAGCATATTCAATCACTGACAAGCACGAACGTTGTGGTGTTGTGGTGAGGACCGATGTGGACGGTATTTGGGGTCAGGGGATTTGATCCTGACATAAGAACAGGGAGTCAGGTAGCTGGATTCACATGTCCTTCCCACTTCTACACGTACCACCTGATCATCTGCTCCATCTCCCGACTATCTGGCTACAGGATCCGTAGGAGTGTAATCCACAAGGTGGTTCACAACAGTGACTCACTTCAGGTTCACAGATCAACAAGAGTGAATGAGGGAATGTTGCTGGCAGCTCTGCACACACTTCAGCTGCTGAGAACATGCATGATGGGTACATTAACTCAGCTTTGACTGGATTTTTGAGCAAGAGTTCGTGTTTTTTTCAATTATATTATTATACTGTTATGAAACAGGGATTAGCTGCTTGTCTATGACTTTGCAATTCTAATACTGCATATCCATCTTCGGGGTTCGGTTTTGGTTTATTGTCAAAAACATGTTAATTCTGCTGGGTGAGCTTTTACATTATTGCATCAAACTAAATTGGATGCTGCTGAAATCCCCTAAAAGTAAATGTATTTTTAACGATGAAGCCTTGTGATATCACATTTCACTGAAACAACCTGAGCAGCAGAAACACACTTATTGCAGATTTAAGGCTAGCCCACAATATATATCAAGACAAAGAATCCAGAGTGCACTTTAGTTTCGTCATTTATTTGCCCAACTGGCACAGTAAACCCAAAATAAGAAGAAAAATGAGAGTGATTAAAGTGCATATGCACGTTAGTGAGTTGGAAATGCACTGCAGCAGGCGAGAGGGAGGAAAGAGAGACAGAGAGTAAAGGTGGGGAGAAATAAAAAGGGCAATTTTCACTCCATGACTATCCTCCTATGCACTGAGGTGATTTTCTTGTAGCTAAAAGTCTTATCAGCAGTTTCCAGCAGCGATCTACACAAAGTACACGACTGAGCCACCACCACAAAGGACTGAGGCTAATGAGAATGACACACTGTCTCCTCACACAGTAATTACGTTCACTTGCAAACACACACACACACATCCACACAGACCAAAAATCTAAATTGTGAACCATCTACTACAAGTTACATTTATGTACAACCTATTTGCAAATGCATTTTTGTTTTGAGGAAAACATAAAGCAGATTAGCTTACATTTCCTATCAACATTACGAAAAAAACGCTATGACCCTGTCAATAAAAAGTTGATTGGTGAAAGAGCATTCAGATTCTTTAGTGAAGTAAAAGTACAAATTTAGTGCTATGAAAATACTTTACTGTAAGTGACAGTCCTGGATTCAAAACCTTGATTAAGTACACCGAGGTAGTACAAACAAAATGACACAAAGTATTAAAAGAAAAAATACTAATTCTGCAAAAACTTTGGGCGCAGGTGCACTTTTACACCTCATCTCCCAGGATTCAAGTTGACAACAAACAGTGTCGACTGTATGACGTCAGTAGATGCCCCGTTTCCTTTCTTCAGAAAATTTATCTGTACTGTAGTTGTGTGGCTGCTGTATTTTCTTTGTGTGTTGATCTGCCATTGTAACTCAGAGGAAATGAGAAGTACCTACGCCGGTACGACACGACTAAGAGCGACCTTGTGGCGTCAGCTCCACCTACCTCTGGGCAGAACAAACAGGCCTGTTTTCAACTTTGTGCATTTCCAGCTAATCCAAGAGGCTTTTTAAATAGTATGTTTGGCTGACGTGATGCTTTAGTTCATCAGAAAGATTCAAATTCAAAATCACTACATTAAAGAGAAAGACTGTTTTCACAGAAATTTGGTGGAGTAAAAGTACAATATTACCCTTTGTAATGTAGTGAAATAGAAGTTGCACAGCTGCTTATTTTCTACCCTTGAAATTGCTAAATGATGACATATCTGACCTGCTTTACACCAAAACATAAAATCTTCTAACAATATTCTCTCTGTAACTACTGTGTAGTTAAACTTAGCAGTTACATTTAAGGTTAGAGAAAGATCCCGGTATTGTCTTATTACAGAAAAAGTCTGAAGTGACGTAAATCAAATAGCAAAATATATTTTATTCAAAATGAACTGAAACCACTACCCTATCCTAAAATTAGCCAAACTGCTTTTGTTACCTCAACCACAGATGACACTCAGGAAGTCTGATCTCTTGAGTCCTGTGTATCTCCCCCTGATCACCTCTCTGCAGCACTGGCGTGGGACATAAATACAGAGCCTCATTCACGGCAACAATAACGCCTCTCAGACAGGCGGCCATTATGTTTGTCATCACAACATAACTAATAACAAAATTTTGTGATTTCAAGGGGAATGATTCAAGGATTCAATAGAGATCACACATAGTCAAAGTAACACTAAATCAAACAGTCTCAACCACACACACAATTTGATATACAAAAGCCACACGGCTCGGCTCCCACTGTTTTTTTTTTTTTAATCTTACCAAACCCAGGAGTGACGACGGGAGCAGAAAGGGCTGACAGGAACTTCCAGACTGGATGACGTCGTAGTCATCGTCTTGGTCACCCTTGTGATCAAGAATCAATTTGTTTCTTGTTTGTGTCTTGTTCTCTGCGAGTCTCAACTCAATAACTTACTTGATTTGATTCATAGATGATGAAAGTGTAACTCTGCTATTATTGAACCAATCTTCTTAAGAAGAGGCGTCGCATCCTGGAATCCCGCTGAGGATCATCACTTTCAGAAATTCAACATGTAATCTCAGCATCCGCCACTTGATAACCGCTCTCAGCTCGGACACGGCCATGTAAAATTACCCTCCATTCATGTGAGTGGTGAAGGTTTGCAGTTTTCACAAATAGGATGAGACAGAAAGGGAGTTAAAGCCAATTCAAAAATAATCGTCCTTCTGTCATCCAGGAAATAGCATAACATTTGCAGCACTGCCAAAACTGTTCAAAGTCCTTGTAATTAAAAGCCTTTCCAAAGCATTGTAAAACTGAGACCAGGCGAAATACTAAACTCCGAAAATAAATAGACAGCAAAATAAAAATGTGTAATGAAAACACTTGTAATCCTTCGACCTAGTGTGGATCACAGCATCTGTTCCATTTCAAATTTCCTCAGAGTGTCCGCGGCCTTGTTTCTCACGTCTGTCTGCCCCTGTTCTGCTGAAATCGATGCTGTTCCTCTTTCTTGACTCTGCCTCAGTTCAGGTCTGCTGGACCACGTTCAGGTCACATTTCATGGATGATCTTTGATCCCCCAGCCCCGACGAACAAAGGTATAAATGTGCATGGGCCAAGATAACAACTGCTGAACAATCTGGCTTTACTGGCAACAACTGTTCATTGATCAAATCTAGATATACTTTTTCAATTATTATTTCAAATTAAACAAAAAAAAGAAATTCTGTATTAAGCTAAGAGCCTGGTTTCTTTCGTGGACTGTCTCTGTGCCACCTCTCTCTCTTTTTTAACCACAGGTCAACTCAAGAATAACAAACACAAGGGCTGCAGATAACAGTGATTTTCATTATCAATTAGACTGCCAGTTAATTATTACTATTATTTTTTTTTTACAATAAACAGATTGTTTGGTGTTTAACATGACAAAAATGTGCACTATTTTTCAAAGTTCAAAGTGACATGTTCACATTATTTCTTTTGTCCAAAAATAGTGATAAATGACAAAAAAGGAGCAAATCCTTATATTCATGAAGGTGAATGTTTGACCTTTTTTGTTTAAAAAACAACTGAGAAGATTCAATGGTTGGCGTTTGATTTTTTTTTGACCAATAATCAATTATTGACGAACAGTTGTAGCTCTAACAATAACTAACATCTAATTTGGAATAATAAAACACACAAGATGGAAGCGTTAATAACACAATGTGTGACAAACTGCTTAGGATGTTTATCTGTGTCTATGAAAGAGTAAGAATGCATCATCAATTTTTTAAAGGCCACAACAGTATTGGCCTTCACCTGCAGCACCTATCTCAGGTCACTCTACTGTCAGTTGAACAACATTCATCAATTATTAATATTATTATTATATTAATATTAATATGCTTAGAACAGCAGTTTTAGTCTTTTTTTTTAATCAAAATAACAGCACAGCCACTAAGTGTTTGGGCAACAACATCCAAGAAGAGTTGCATTCTCAGCAGTTTCCCTTCTCGTGTAACCTGACCACCTCCTTCATAGCACTCTGTGTGTCACGAAGCCATGTACATCTCGTGTACATGCTGATTGTACCAACATGGTGTCTGATTACACAGAGCAGTGGCACACGTTATGAGGTGATAAGGACTCCATAGAGACACACAATCCCTGACTTTTGAAAGCCGCATACACATCGAGTGTGTGCTTCTAAAAGCCGACACTACCGGCTGATGTGCCGCTCGACACTTGAGACTGCCAGTGTCAAATAGCATTCAGCAAACACTAACTTCTGCAGCTGAATATAAAATCTGATGTCACTCGGGTGCTCGCCTTTAATAGTCCATTCAGAGTGCTTCCATTAAACAGCATGTGAAACCGTCTGGCAGCAAGTTGGTTCCAAAGCACTTGACGGGTGTCTGTGTGCGGTCAGTTGTTGTTTGCTTTGAAACCTGTTACTTTTTCACTGCATATACGGTAGGCCAGGAAATGATTCTATGAGAAAATTTCAATGGAAAGAACAGGAAAAGCTTTTAGTTAGATAAACCGATGGATCAAGTGGAGTTTATATTGGACGAACAGTTATAGTTTCAAACAATGATGCACTCTCATTAATGTCCAATGAATCAATAACACTTAATCGTCAGCAGTAAGTCAAGTGCTTGGATCAAAGCTTGTTGTTTTATTCTAGGGTGAGCAGTGTTGCCTCCTTCAGTCTTAAACTATTAGTCCTCATTGATGAAAATGAAAAATCAATTCATGATTATTTGGACTGAGTTACATAGGGTCATTTTTCTGGGCTGAAAGCTGCATCACAAACACCTTACAAACTAAACACTTGGGACTTTCGGAAACATGGAGGTAAGAAATGACTGATTTAAGAGATATTTTTTCTTGAAGGTGACCAAATCAAAACTTGAACTTAGTTAATTTTGGACTTAAATTCATCTGGTGACAGGAAACACGGCTGCTATAGGCTGATGATGTTGATCTGTGTCCACTGGATGTTTTAGTAGTAACATCACAGAGTCGTTGTCTATAATTGACTACTAAAAAAAGTTGACACTGTGCATTGTTGGACGGCTCATCCTGAAACAAAGCCAAATGACAGAAAATATTACTCAGCCTGAATATTCTACAACCATGCAGACACAAACACATACTGAATTAAAATGCTCCTCAGCTGGAGATTTCTTCAAAAACAGTAACATGACAGAGAGAAAATAAGACGGACAAAAGCACTGAGGTGAGAAACATTTTCCTGGCAACCATTTTCCACCAATGTGCTTTCGCCTTATAGTGCAAGAAAGTGATAGGTTTTTTTAAATCACTATAGTTAACTAATGATAGCAAATCTTTACTTTATTTGATTGTAATATGTGCTTTTATATTGTGTACTGCATTTTGTTCTACTGTTATAGATATTGTCACTATAGACCTCTCAGCCTTTCCATAAACTCGCTAAAACCAAACATAAGTTCTGATTCTCCTTATTAATGAAGTGAATAGGGATCTCACACTCAGTTGATATCTCCACAGTCAGAAGTCCCGGCCTGCAGACTTCAACAATCCCAAATCATTTACACTCATTCAGTCTCACACAGTTGAACAAAAGTCGGACACTTTGGCTATCCTGGTGACTAAATCTACCTGATAACGTGGGGAAACTAGGTATAGCTGTGAGTGACACTCATCTTACTGTACATCCAGAAATATTGTCCAAATATCATGCAAAACAAGGAAGAAAGTGAACTTCAGTTCCACAGTGTGTTGGATATTTGTACACCTGCAAAACAAGTTCGAAAAACACCAAACGTCACTGGATTACTTGTAAATGTACAACACTGTAAGCCGTATTTTAGGAGTCCATATTGGCTGACCATGTGAAAGGGAAGGAGAGAAGAATTTCGTGAGGCAGAAGACAAATCAGGCAGAGAGTTGTGAGAAGGGATTAGTTGAAGGAAAGCTGAGGAAATGATCGTTGGCACATATGTAATCACACAAAATACTGTTTAGAGAGAAAACCACAGCATGTTTTGTCACTTCAAAGCCGATTCACTGCACGTAATATAATGAGGCAAAGACTTTTGGTCACTTATCTGGTTTGGGGGGGCAGATTTTACTGTTTAACATTTCATATTTAACCATTCAAGCCAGAGAAAAGAATTCATATTTTTATATCTCTCTCTATAAATAGAGCATCACACTTGCGTAGGAAATTAAATGGAGGTCATCTATTATTTCTGAGCAAATGTACCGCAGAGTAAATCAAGTGGGTGCATTGAACTGGCAGTGCGTATTAATGTGGAAATTAGCTGCTTTCCCAGTTAAGGTATTATTTATGATAGGAGACTCCCATCGTATTACTGCTGTCTAAAGCTATTTTTTAAAAGTGGTAGAAAAAGATGCTGCTCAGCTTGCTGCCACCACCACCACAGCTGCTGCTGCCAGCGCATGTCACGGCCCACCAGCACACCAGCATCGACCTGTGGGCTCATTTTCCTGACGCTTCCTCACAGGGTGCCGCATTGATCTCACTCCAGCTCTCACTTTCGCTGGCTTTAAATTATGCTCGGAGGGGAGCGACATGAAACCTTTAGCCTCAACACCAAAACAAAATCTATACTCTCATTCCTTCCCAATTAAAATGCTCTTTAGTCAGCATGTGACATGGCTGAGTGCAGTGTATTGAATGTGCAAAATATCAGGAAAAATATAGAAATACAGATAAGAGAATCCAGCTGAGAGCCAAAAGGTATTATTGATCTTTTTTTGTATCCATGTGATCAGAGGAGGAGATGCAGACTGTCTAGTTAGAGAATGATTCAGCATGGACTACAATCCAATATTATGAGATTATGAGTCTGTCTAATTGTAATTTCCTGTAGGTCCAAGCCAGAATTAGAATGAAGACCAACAGATTACATCCCTGACACACAAACAAGACATAAAGTGCACACTCTCATACATCACACATGCTATATAGATCACCACAAATCACACAATGATGTACAATGTAATGATCACTGGGCCCTGTGTGGCTCTGTGAATGTGTCGCCACCTTTGCACATGTTAGACACATGAGGTGTGCTGTTCATCTGTGTCTATGCACATGCAGACGTGTGTTTTCACAAGGTGTGTGCACATGTCAGAGCGTGACAGTGTGACGTGCATAGTTACCCGCAAACATTGCCGCCTGGTTGCCATGGTCGACGGTTTCAACAAAGTGGAGCTTCATATAGCTTCCTGTATCTTCTTTCCATCTCTGTTGCTCCTGTTTTTCTTTGAGTCATCCCTTTTTCTCATCTGCTGACGCTATTGCTCTTTAGGCTTTGTGTTAGAAACAGCTTTTTTTCCATTTAAATTGGACTGATCTCCTCTTGCTCTCTTTTTTCATTTGTCTTTCTTTTGTCGGCCTTCATTTTTCACCACTCAGAACAATGTTCATCCCCAGTTTCCCTCCTGTTTTGTACCCCCCATTTTCATAAGTTATCATGCCATGCTGTTATCTCATTTTTTGTCATTATGTTTCCAGCATAAATTTGCTCGTTGTGTGCTGCACTGCTCCTTTACCTGTGTCTGTCTTTGTCTCAGAGATAACAAGTGTATCATGTGATGGCTTCCAACCAGGGCTCATGGCCTATTTTTGTCTTGTCTGAGTTCGTCTTCCCAAAATAACAATGAAATGGCCCATTTGGGATTTTGCTCCCTCCTCCTGAGTGCTTTCTTTGAGGTGTTGTTTACTCTGTCTGAATTGTGGGGAGATAAAGCACTTTGAGCAACAGTGATCTGAGGCAACACGGCATGTACGTTTCCAATTTGAACTTTTGGCCATTTTCACATCATCCTCTGGACCCAGCTGTTTTGTCTTTAATTGCTTCCCCTCTTTTAATCCATCTCTCTATATATATCCATCCATCCACCCACCCATCCATCCATTTTCTGTACCAGCTTTTTCTGGGGAAATTTGCATGTGACTGGAGCCAGTCCCAGCATGCACTGGGAAAGAAGCGAGTTGCTGTCTTCCACTGAACTAATACAGTAACAACTAACCCTAACCCTGCAGACCATTTGGAGGTTTAATAATCAGCTGAAGTCTCCTTCTTCAGGATCCTGGTATGAGCTTTCCCAGGCAGGCTGAGCAGTGGAACACCCTTATAATTGAAGCACACCCTCCAGTCTTCTTTTAAAACTTGGGAACCACTGGGAGTGAATGCACCTCACTCCATCACCTCCTTGCGTCTCCTATTTTCAGTTTTGCGCATCTAATCAAGCTAGTTCTCTCAAAAGCAAAGGAAAACATCTGCACTCACTGAAGTTGTCATAAAGCTCAGACAATTATGAATTTTGATTGATTTATTTGCAAAAGGTAAATAAGACAGCACTGGATTCTACCATTTTTAGTGTGCTACGATGTCTTAAGCAGTCTGTATGCATTATCAACATGTCAGGACAAATCTCATCTGCCTCATTACTGAGGAGTTTTTGTACTCCATCAGGGACTCTATTAGAGAAAAGGGAAAGCCTCCCTTGAGTCTTTCAGGCATCCGCCTTATTTAGAGGAGAATATGACAGTCAGATTCAGGAATCCCTCCTTCCACTGCCTGACAATAGCTCTATTCAAGGTCAGCAGTTTCCCCTATATCTGCTGAGAGCAGCCTGAAAAAGGCCTAGCCACACTCTTCACAGCCGAGATAATATAGACCACCTCTCCAAAATCAGGACTCCTTAGATTTTAGGTTCTCAACAAACTCCTGGTCACATCTCTGAGCTTCAACACCCTCAATAAAAGCTTGGAACATCACCTATTCAGATTTCATGCCCTCAGCCTCATGCCATGTCCTATTGGACAGAGAAGGAAGGAATGAAGATCTTTCAGGTAGACTGCCTTTAGGTAGATGCTCCCATTTCACTCAGCATGTTTGGATTTAGCGGTTCTACCCAGATCATCCTTGACTACCTCACCATGAGTAAAGGGCTTCAGAGGTTCTGTTACAAGGTGAACTTACAAAGTACCTAATGTTTTAACGATGTCTTACTTACACACAGCCAATGAAATTACAAAAATTTCAGTCTCTTGCTCTAGTTAGGCATGTCTTTCTTCCAGATCCCTATGAGTCCACTCAGTAGGCAGGCTTTCATTAACCCTATAATTGCACAAACTGAATTTGCAAATAGAAACTACACCTAATGGAAACTTGCAATTATAAAAATAACCCTCAGATTTATCGCAAATAAAGGTTTTTAAGCTTGCATGAGGTGGGTTATTGCGGGCAATTCAAAAAAGCTGTTTCACAAAACTGCAATGGAAACACTTTGTACACATTTGTCTGATAAACAAGGCCTAAATTTTGTTTGATCCTGCAGAGTGAGACCAGCACCTATTTCATTGGATTCAGCATCTCTTTCTTTCACTCAAAATCTATAAATACTGTAAATAGTGTGTAATATTTTATGTGACATATTCCTTTCTTATTTTATTTCTTTCTGAAGTTATTCATAGATCGCTTGTTTA
>JAPZDX010000020.1:8996222-9014502 GCA_029783625.1 Naso annulatus | reverse complement strand
TGTTGTTCAGTGAGCAGACACCTTTAAACAGAGAGGAGAGGAATGAGCTATGAAAGCAAACCACCTAAGTGTTTTTAAGAGTTATGAAATTCTTGAAGGACGGGACTGACCAGCATTGCAGCGGTTTGTCCTCAGTTCTGGCACTTGAGCCCATTCGTCAGCATGTGGATCGTACCTCTCCCCACAGCTCAGCTCGTCAGAATGTCCGTTTGAACCTCCAATCACATACAACTGACCCTGTGACAGATGGAGTTTGACAAATCGTTTGGTGATGAAACACTGACCAATGACTTACTTTCATTTAAATGCCTTGGACATTTGCCTCATATCCTGACATAGGTAAGCAGCATGGAAGCATTTTCACAAGACAATTGAAACACTGCACTGGTGCTCTCCTAAGCCAATATTCAAAATGTCCTTCTATTGTTGAGTCAATAAAACTAAGATCAAGATGAACAGTGAACTGTACCATGAGAACAGCCATCTGGAAACGAGCCCTTGGAGTCCGCATTGGAGCGATGAAGGTCCAGCGGTCCTCTTTGGGGTCATAACACTCCACAGTCCTCAGACACTCCTCTCTGTTGTAGCCTCCTACAGGAACATCAAAATGCACAGAGGTTTTAATCGAGCTTTTCCCAACCTTTTCTTACACTTTTACAGATCTGTGCTCAGTCTCGCAAAAGCAAAGCAACTCCTGACAAGATAAGTGTGGTCTAGGAATTAATGACACTTAAGCTACACAAAGAAACTCAGCATCCGAGTGTCTCTGAAAATGAAGATGAGACAGCCGCATGTGGTTTCCCATACATCCCAACCTCCTCTTAGCTTCAATTATGCACACCTTACACGACTTAATACTGGTTACTCTAATTTTGTAACTCTGTTTAGTGCTGACCTGCTGCGATGAGTCTTCCGTTCAATGCTGCGGTGCCCAGACCAGAGCGAGCATAATGCATGGGTGAGAGCGGTTGCTCCTCCAGCTCCTCGGGCTGGGCCTCGAAGCTGAGGCTTTTCATCAGGCAAGGGGTGGCAGAGGGGGAGGTCTGAGGACTGCTCCGACCGTGCAAGAAGATCACACACAACACACCGTCCAGCACAGCCAGACACAGGTAGGTGTTGTCTGGGGATAAGATTAGAGACATCAAAGTTAAAGAAGTAGAAACTTTTGAAGCCATGTCCTTTTAAGTTTCAAAGTCTTGAGGCCACTAGTAATCACCTTTTCTTACAGTGCTGAATAAAATTTTTACTACTGATGTGCACAAAATATAAAGATTTTTGATTATACAAGCACAAAGCCCATGTAGTTCATGCACAGACTTACTCGTGGTCTTCTCAGAGGCGATATACTTCCACTCTCTCCTGGCAGTCTGTTTCGGAGCGTTTGCTGCTTGGTTTGAGGGTGACAGGCTTCCTGACGAGCTGCAACTCATCTGTCTCTGGGTGCTCTCCCGTACGGGTTTCTTCTGCAAGAGCACAGTGCAGCTACAGAAGCCAAGCTTGCACCACAGGCCCACAAGTGGCCAACGCCATCTAATCATACCCCCAGCTATGCTGTGATCCAGCTGGTCTAATGTAGGCGTGACATAATGAACCTGCTTTAATCTTGGCAGAGTATGTATTTCAATCTCACGCCATCTGAAGCCAACAACGCAGCACTGCAAACTACAGACTCAGACCACACAAGAGTCAGATCTACAAGCACAGAGTTCAGTTACTCAAAAAGAGGGTAAAAAGCTGAAACTGCCATCACTGCCTGTGCTCCACTGGTTACAATTAGCTTAAAAAACTATATATGCTTTGATATATGCTCAACAGCATAGCCAGGCTGGCATCATACCCCATTTCTTTCTAATCCACTGACATTAGTCTTTACATTGGCTTAATTGTGGTATTACATGAGCAACATCTACTTAGCCGGGCACAGGCTGTGTAGTATTTTTATGCATGGCCAGGCACAAGCTGTACGATAAAGCTACACACCGCCAAGCAAAACGTGGTACAAACTTCATTGCAGTGAAGTCAGGCACAAGCTGTTGAGTACCTGCACAAACTGAAGGTGGTCCTCCTCGCCACCAAACACCTCACTGTGCCCCTCAATCACCAGCCCTCCATCCACCAGTTTATGGTCAGGTGAGTAGTACAGCGTTTGCACCTGAAAGACAAACAGGAACAACACCCATGTGGCTGTCTCCATGGCAACACACTGAGAGCCCCAACATAAGGGCGAAAGGAGGGAGGGAGGAGGAAGAAGAGGGGGGCGGTGCTGTGAAGAGGAAGAGGGGGAAGGGATGAAGGCCTCGATCTTCAGTCGCTTGGATAGAAAACTTCCTTTAAAAAAAAAAAAAAAAAAAAGACACGCTGCTGTGGCCACTGCACAGTGGGTTAAATGTTTGAGCTCAAGAAGGTATCACAGTGGCCATCCTTCATTTGCATCTAAAAAAAAGAGGGGGCTGGTGAAAAATAAGAGGCTGCATCTGGAAAGATCTTCTGTGAACGAGAGGTGGAGGAGTGGCTGAATGTACCCCTCTGTCCACCTCTGCTTGGAAACGGTCCTCTAGCTGAAGGAGGTGGTCAGTGTCTTGGCAGCCATAATAAGCAGTCAGGTCCAGATGACTTTAGTCGGTAGAGCTTTTGTGAGAACTATTAAGCTTTTCTTTTTTTTTTTTTTTTCAAATTATTACCCACCCTAACAGAGGATCTAAGAGATCCAATCCAAGATAAATAACAGGAAAATCAGTATTAATACACATATGAATACAATGAGAAGTCACCCAGTTTCCCGTTGGAAGGACACATTTCAAAAACTTGAAGGCTTTTACAAACTGATAAAAACTTGAATATTATTTCTCAATTATTTCTATTGCTGAAAATTATTTCACATGGGAAGAATAGTAATTTATTTGTAGTCCAGTGGAATATTAGATTTCTACTCAGCAAATCACTTCGCTAATGAGCAATGCTGTTTTCTGTCCAATGCCTAATTTGAATGGGTCTTAGGTCAATGTGCCAGTGGATCAATGAGCCTCTATGAGATTATATTTTTATGTGTAGTAAATGGGCATTTAATTAGATGTACTTTTCTCAGAAGGTTTGTGAGCAATGTGTTCTGGTAAATGCAGAAATGAGATGCATCTGTATATGAGGCATGGACAGATGGGAGCACAGTGTTGCTTGGCTGCAAAGAGAGGCTGCTGAGAGGCAGTAGTGCTCCTCTCCTCCCTCTCTTTTCTCTGACTCATTACCCTGGTGGCTCAGTCCTGGCTCCTCAGTCTGGTCTCCTGCTGCTGCTAATAAACCTACAGGAGAGATAAATCAATGGGGAGGAGGGCCTGTTAGTGCTGGAGCAACATACGCGCACCTGTTCAGACAGTAAAGTGGCAGTGAGACAGTAGAATTACAGGTCGGACCTTTGTTTTTGTGTTTCAGAGGAGAAGAGCACTGTAATACTCAGATGGGGTTGTATGTAAACCAACCACATATTCAAAAGAGAACAGTGGAAACAAAAACAAGAGCAAACAGCAGCTCTTTTCAGCTCACCTCTAATTTGTAGTATGGTTCAGGGGTACAGAGTGTCTTACTGCAAAAACCTCAACAAATCAGAGGGAAAAAAAACAACAATCCTGACATAGCAGCATGACAGTGGCATGCCATTTCTACTTCAGCCCCTTAATGACTTCTTAGTGTCAAAAACAGGAGGCGTAAGAGAGAGGGGGAAAGGGGCAGGGTATGAATTGAAGATCAGCCCGAGAGTGGTGACTGCACAGTCCAGTACTGACCTCTTCCATCAGTCGTTCCAGTTGGTCTCCATTTTCCCAAAGGCTACGCTGCACCCAGCTGAGCACCTTTGAGTAAAGCTTGCCATTGCTGGGCAGGGTCAGGTTGTCTTCTAGCATTACTTCTAACTGTAAACACACAAATGGATAAAACAGGGCTTTGATTTACACACAATGGGAACAAAGTGAGGGGGTTCGTTTGAGGAAATGAATACCATGTCCTTAACTGCTCACTGGAAAATTTCATCTTAACCTTTATCGATTTTTAGGTGATTCATTGACTGTTTGTTGGTCTAAACACACAGTATGGATCTGTCAATCAAAAAGTAACATGGGAGTTGTTGTCTTCATTGTAAACCAACCACCACTGCCACTGAAAAATCCTCACTTCACCTCTTTACCTGCCCCATAATCTTCTCTGATTGATTGGTTTCACAGGCAGCATTGGAAACCACATCCAATAATAATTTTTTTTTTCCAAATAATATATTTATTGAATTTTCTTATTTAACACCACCATAGACACATAGGTAGAAATAACTAACAAACCAACCAACAAACAAACAAAACAGCTCTAATCTATACGCTCATACAGCTGATTACAGGACTTAATCTACATTACAAATAAATTATAAATTGCAGTTTAGCGTCAGGAAACTCCCTGTAATATCAATAATAATTTTTAATACATTCACAATAACACAGAAATAGAAAAAATGAAAAAAATAAAAAAATCACATTTGAGAAGCTGTAATTAACACGTTTTGTACGTAATAGATCAAGTATTTAATAGTCAAATAAACTGAATCTGATGACTGAATCTGATACATTTTCTGACCAATCAAAGAATCATTTATGCTCTTCTCACCATGTAATGTACAATCCTACAGCAGGATAAAGTGTAATGGACTTAATTTGGTTTATATGATCTGCATTACTTTGCCCTCAAGAGTTAACTAGTGAGGCACTAAATGCAGCCCTAATGTAGGACAAAGACCTGAACTGTAAATAAGTTTATGCCAATTCTTACTTTGTATACGCTGTTCTACAGATATGTTACAGCATATATTTAACCTCATACCTTAAGACGGGGAAGTTTGAGAAAGTCTTCTTGTTCAGACACTTCCAGCAGATGGTCCTGGATGAAAGTGTCCACCTTGGCCAAAACTCTGGCATCTCCCATAGAACTGGCAAAGTTGCGAAAAGAGATGGCGTTCTGGGAATCCATTTTAGACAGCAGGTAGTCGCCACAAATCTGAGGAGTGATTGTAACATCTTAAAGTTAACAAAACGTTTCAGATTGCAGAAGAGATGGAGAAAAATTAAGTGGGCTTACAACGCAGGTGAGTAAAAACACACCTGTTTGACTCGCTCCATCTTGAACCTTTTGGCTGCAGAGTAAACTTCCTTGACCAGTTCCTTGTCTGCCTTTAGCCTGTGTTACACAAACAAACACACACACGCACAAACATGACCAGAAAAAAAGAGCTTGTCAATAATTCAGAATTGTAGAATTTCGCTGTCATAAGATCAAAAAGTCAAAGGTGCTACTGACTGGGCAGTATAGGCATAGTTGAGCAAGATCTCTACAGCCTCTGGATCCAAGTCCTCAAAAGTAACATGTGACACTCCGTGAGGTTCATTGTCACTATTGAAGATCTCAAACAGGTAGGGACTGCAGCAAGCCAGGACAGCACGGTGAGCCATCAGCTCATGACCACACACCTGGACAAACGAAGACAAAGAAGAGGACAGACAAATAGGATTAGCAAGGAGGAAACCATTTACAAAACATATACAAATGTTTGTTAAAGGGAAACAACTACAAAACATTGTGACGTAGGTGTTTCAACATTAAGGTAAACAAAATAAAAAATATAAACCCGATGCTGATGGAGAGAATGTCTATAATACAAAAGCAACAGGGTCAATAGGGCAGCAATTCACAACTATTTTAAATGTGGATTAAAAATCAGCCAATAATACACGGCCTCCCAGACATCTGTATTAAAGAAATGATGGGAACAGGTTCTCACACTTGAGATAAGACAACCACAGAACCATGACAGAAAACATTGATGTAAATAATCACCATTCTGACCTAGTACCCTTCTGCATCTCAAACTGTTCTGTACTCTCAACAAACATGTCTGGTATTTTATCTTTTTGTGGTGCATCTCATACGTTTTACAGAATGACTCAGTGGCTGTGCAGAAAAAGCACAGTGGCCCATGTGTGAAAGTGTGTCTCTGTAATTGGATTCCCAAACATACCTGCAGTCTGACGTCGCAGAACTGACCACTCTTTCTCAAAGCGTTCATTTTCGCCACGGTGGAATCCAGGAAACTCTCATCCTCGAAGATCAAATAGCCGTTTGGAATCATCTTGGTAAATTTTGATGGTCTGTCTGCAGATGAGAGGCATTTTTTTGTCCAGTAAAATAGTAATACCAAACACACGTGGTTCTCCACTTCATCTAAAATATCTTCTGCTGTGCAACACCGTAATAGCTTTAGTAATTGATGACTAGAGAAAGGATTAGGATTAGGTTGCTGTAATGTGCATTGTGCATTGTAATCCGTCCGATGCATTAGTCACAGCCTTACCTAATAGAGAATAGTGCAAATCCACGGAAGTACCACTGCTGAGAGTAGAACACAAACTGAAGGTAGGCAATAGGTAAAGCAGACTGAGATCACAGTGGAGCCCAAGTCTTCTTCACCCGAGGAGAGGGATGGGAAGATGTTAGAAGCAATACCAGTTGACTAAACGGGCGTGAGCAGCAGGGAGAGGGGGAGCAGCCGCACAGACAAACTATCAGGCTTGAAGCGACTGTAATCAAGTCCTCGGAATCCCGTTGGCTATAGAGTTGTACTTATTCTGTGTTGGTCATACATTATAACCTAGAAGACAAAGAGAAAAGGGAAAGGGGGACATGAGTAATGTTGTTTTTTAAATGAAGAAAGGTCAAATGACTCATTTTGAAATTAATGCCAGCTGCTCTTGGCATCCCTGCAATGGCAGCGCGAGACGGTTCCACGTGGTAAATCAAGGCAATCTTGTGAATGGAGAGGCTGTTGAGAACACTGCCCTCCATCATCCCCCTCTACTCTCAGGCGTCCTTTTCACAAGTCACTCAACAAACACGCAGTAGAGCTCAAATGTTTCCATACTATCCGCACACATACAAATTAAAAAACAGACGATCTGACACAGGAGACATTGGTCATTTCGTATGATCATGTCATTATCAATTTCAGGAATAAAAATAAAAAGTAATTCAGCATTAAATCCCAATATTCTGTAAACCAAAAGGCATACAGTGTTGATGGCTGAGTCCATGCCTTCAGTAGTCCTCCCTTACAACAACCCTCCATTTAGCACTTTAAATCTCCACACCTGCTCCGTTCCACCGGTCCAAGCAAGACTGTTTAATCCATCTCTTGCCTTCAGCTCTGTCCACTCTCTCTGAGGCGAGGCCACTCCAACTCTATCTTATGTGACAAGCCCATTTGACTGGCTCCTCCCTATAGGAACCCTTCTATTCAAGCAATGACCTATGAGGGAAACGCAGGTGGGGACAACTTGACCGCCTTCCCACAGCCAGTTGGTTTTTTTCATGCATCTGCATGGTTGCTTTAAAAATTCGGGTTGGCTACCGCTGATACCAACACCATGTAACCCTCACCCACAAGCCCCACCCATATCATTCCATATCTCTCTATTTCTAAATGTTGTGTTCTGCTGCTGAAGAGTTTGGATTTCACTGGTCGTCAAGTCTTGAACAGCCCAAACTAAACTAAACTAAACCAAATCTCACTTGTACCAGTGAAATATTCACAACATAAAATTACACAACGGACCAGTTCTTTGCCTAACCACCTCACCACTATGCCATCTGCACTCCGAAGCTCAGCAAATAAATTACACTGCAATTCCAACAGTTTTATCACCATCCCATATGGGGAGAGAAGACAAGACAGACCACAGCAGCTGCCCCATAGTCTGAAATTGTATCCACACTCCATGTGACAAGGCTTTCCTGGGTAGCGTCGCTTTGTGTGAGTGTTCTGTATTCACTTACATGCAATTCTCACTCCTAAAAAAAACTGTTTTTTACTTAACTGCGGCTGATATTTTGTATGTGTGACTCTAGATGGTGTTGGTGTCATATTTCAGCACCAGCATGTGAATCGTTGTGCAAGAATTTGTTAAAAAAAATCCAACAGTAAGTGTGTAGAATCTAAATTACTAATGAATGATGAAGCCTAAAAGCCCTGTAGGAGATAACCAGGCCTCTTCTACTCATACAAACACGTGACTTTTGGAGGCATTTGACAAAGTCCTTGACAGGCATAAAGCGAAAGTTTAAAACAAATACCTAATAGTAAAATAAGCCTTACAGGATCTTCAATTGCAACGGTTTCAGGTCTGGTTTCACTGCACACAATCATGGATAGAATTCAGACTAGAGAGATATCTGCTAGCATGACACAGACAATGTAAAACACAGCCAGACTGACATCAGAGCAGACAATATGCCCTTTGTACGCGGCTGAAATAATAACCATCTTCTCCACAGTCAGATGGTTTGGTGGAAAGATATACAAGCACTATCTGGCAAACACAAGACCATGTGTGAAAGGCCCTACAATAATATTTTTATTTGACATGTGTCTTTAGCTGAACAACACATTCTCGCAGTCTACCACATCAGTGCACACTGAATTCAATGAGTTATATTCTTTTGAAAAAGACTCGCTGAGCCACGCCTTTCTGGTAAGACATTCCTATGACAAAAGCAACATACGTG
The DNA here is from genome assembly GCA_029783625.1 of Naso annulatus. Classification (NCBI taxonomy): domain Eukaryota; kingdom Metazoa; phylum Chordata; class Actinopteri; order Acanthuriformes; family Acanthuridae; genus Naso; species Naso annulatus. The sequence goes on along the minus strand of JAPZDX010000020.1, from coordinate 9,005,916 downwards.
AAAAAGATGTAAAGCAGCTGGTTGAAGTAAATCATTATGACATTTAGGTGCCAAAAGCTAAACTCACATTACATTTCGGGATTAAATACATTCTAAAATGTAGTGACTTATTCCAATCATCTGAAACTTCCATTTATCAAATATTTAAAAATCACCCATTAAGCACAAATGTGTGTACCTACCTGGCCAGATCAAAGAAATAACCAAAAAACTGAAATCCAGTGACAAATGAAGTTCAGAACCTTCACAGCACACTACACAGAGTGAATATGATCATCTTAAATCAATTAACAGATTAAAAAATGGAGGAATTATGTTGAGATTGAATTACTTTGTCTTTCATTTGACTCTTCTCCCCTTGGAAAATACTTACAGAGCACAATATAAAGGGTAAAACAAACAGGCAAAATGCACGCGGAGAGGATGATAGCTACATCACTCTGTATGAGAAATAAACTATAAAAAACTATTGATTTGCTCTGAAAAACTATTTCGCAACTCTTTACAACAGTCACTGTCAGCTGAGTATTTTTAGGCGTTAACACTAAAAAGGAGCTAATCCTGTTGAGTATGAATGTTTAAAACAAAAAATTTCATACACAGTCTTGCTGTTCTGCATTACTCTTTTGGTTTTAGCAAAGATGTGTGAAAGGCGGATGTGTAAAACTACCAAGTTCAGACTGCTGGGAAGTGTGCCAGAGATTTTTTATGGGGTCAACACGCATAGCACATGCTAGAATACAGTCTTTTTGTATTGCACTGCGCAGCATTTACAGCAAGGCTGGCACTGAAAGCTATAATTCACTCAGTCTGTCTGTGGATGGAGGGAACACTGACCCAGTTTGAGTCGTTATGCAACATCTGGCAGAAGACTCCTTGTGAAGGCTCAAAAGCTCAACTCCTCCACATGCTTGGGTCCACCATACTGGCCTGTGGCCTTATTCCCTCTCATTTTTCACTTAAAAAACACACGGCCAGGCAAGCTACGCCCTCAGCTCTCTGAATAATTCTTTAATACAGATCTGTCACCTTAATCATCGCTGAATAAATAATAATCTTTTGTAAACTGATAAGATTAACCCATTAGAAGGGTTACTTAGGGAACCAGCAAAAAGGTAGCTCAGCAGTGATATCAGGCTTTATGGAAACTGCTGCGTTAAGCATATTAGACACTAGCATTCATTCAATTTTGTCTACTAGGGAACTGGTTTCCCCTTTGCTCACTCATGTGGCCTCATGTCCAAAAACTAGACTGAGATTGGAGAAAACAATGGCAGATAGGCCATATGGGACTTTATGTATAGACCCACACAAAAAAAACTAAAAAGTCAGGCAGACTTGGTGAGCAGTAAATGTGCTTAAAACCACAGAACAAAGGAGAGAGAACAAAGGCACAACAGAGAAAGAGTGAGATTGTTCACAACTTTGTCACAGAGCGTGGCTCTGAATGTTTTTTCTCTCTCTCTCCATTTTTCCATCTGATTAATCAGGCACAAAAGTGCAGGTCTCACCACGCAAATCCGTCAGACAGCCCTCCAGTGGTGAAACGAGGCATTGCTGGATACCTCACCCTGCTCGTCTATGTGGAAATTTACTGCTCAAATTCAACACATGTTGTACACAGGAATAAGATAAAGATGTGAAATAGTATACTTCAGATGCTGTAAACAATGTGCTGGTTCTGTCTATAAAAAGAAAACCAAAACCTTGATTAAAAAAAAAAACAAGCATCAGAGCAGTGATGCGATTTTTGCACAAATGTGGCAACATACAAAAATGAGGAAGACGTCAAATGTATTTTGAGATGACTCGCCTCACTATTCAGAAACTAGAGTAACTGATTTCGATACCACTTGAGGAAGGAAAGGGGGAATATGTCCGAACATAGCCACCCTGACTGTAAAGAGTGTCGTATTAGTCATTTCTTGGACAAGCTTTAAAGGTAGCCTAAATCACTTCCCTTTTAGAAAATCTTGCATTTACAGTATTTCACTAGGGAATTTTCCACGTGGCTGGCAGCTTCCGAAACGGATTAAAAAGCACACTGGATCACATGCTACCCTGGCATAAGGCAACCTGCAGCCGGGAGACACTGCCTACTAAATCACTTTAGGAAATCTGGAACATTAAGAATCGGCTAGACAATTTTCTTTTATTAGAAAATCTATACAGTACAGTCAATTTTGCGCAAGGTCGACAGCACCAGCGACACGTCAATAAAATGTCGAGGCTGGTCACAGCCCACAAAACCTGACACAAGATGGCACTAAATAAAGGGTGAGTATGGGACTGAATGTAACGTTCCCCACGCAACGCCATCCCTCAATGGACAAGTCGTACATTTGCCCAATTAGTTCCTCGTGCTTGTCTGTTCGCCACAAAGCACTGTCATGTAACGTTAACGTTATCCGCCTGCCTCCTCATCTGGTTGAGTAGTTAATGCACCAGAGACATGATAACTGAAGTCTTATCTCTTTTCTCTGTAACGTTACATCCCGCCATCAGAAACTGGGTCAGGAGCAAGAGTCCCCTCAAAAATCAAACGTTACGGATTTAACGCTAGACCGCGGCAAATTCAGATATTTTCGCTTTAAGGCAAGATATGCGTACAGTAGGGGCCAAGCAGCTAGCGACCTTATGAGAGATGGAGAAGCTAACGTAAGTGCATGTTAACGTTAGCCCTCCGTAACGTTACAACCTGCTGCTTAGCTAGGATGGAGAACCATGAGCCACATGGGCCTTATGTTAATTATTTAAAATGGACTATGTTGAACACATTAATTCGGTCTTTTGCTCGTGTTCGTGTTCAACAGCAGAACTACCATCACTAATCCGTTTGCTGGCAATATGAGCGAAATATCCGCGTCTCTGGTTAAAGCTAACGTATTGAAAACGGCGGTCTATCACACAACGTCCGCGCCCGTGGCGTTTTAACTGTTATTTCTAGTAGTTTCCACCCAGACTGAGCAAAGATAACAAGCTACAATTCCCTCTAAATAAAAAAAAATATCAAGATTTAGTAGTGGCTAAACAACGAATGTCACATTATTAACCTTGTCCATTGTAACTAGATAACAGATTTACCGTTGACGTTCCCGGTTGTCCCACATTTTCACAGCTCATAACGTTACGACAAACGACGTAACGTTAATTTCGCCAGTATTCTTTTAAAGACAGAAACAAATCTTACCTGAGGTGTTTGACAGCAAACCATATTAGACATATTTAATGCGAATTCAGAGTATGGTCGTTCGGGTTAGAGCAAAGACGCAACGCGGCTACAAGCACGGCTTGTTGGTCTTGTAGTAAGATGACTGTTCCTTCTCTGTGCGGAAGCCCGTCCACCCTCGGTCTAGTCCGGACAAGCTCTGACAGAATGATGACCAGTTGGTGAGAGGAAAGCGCGCTCCCGACAAAAACCCGGGCGACCACCACGTGTTGTGTGACGCAATCGGATGTGGGCGGTCCTACAAAGCATACTCCTACTCAGCGCGCTCCCACTCTGTGGATTTAGGTGTGATAAGCTTCAGTCAGTGTAGCGTCACGTGTGGAAAAATTTACCGAAAGAAGGCATTTTCCCAGAATTATCGTTATCGCGCTATCTGATGTCGATTCATGAAATGTTGCTCAAATAGTGTTGGCAGAGGTAAGCTGCTGAAGCAAAGGAAGCAGTGATTTACCTGGGTAGACCTAGAACATAGACAACTTGCAAAAATATCTCATTAAAAGTCTTAATTTCATATTCGATTACGCTGGACCCTATGAGTGTTACTAAGCCTTTTATCTTTTTGGTTCTTTTTTACTGGTGCACTTACAGTATATGTCATCAGCATTTACGTTGTTATACATTGTTGGGTGATTTTAAACCACACTAGTGCCTACTTTTTTTGAGTTAGGTGAGAAATAATCCTAACAACAACAACAAACAGTAATTAATAAAAAATAAACAAAATACTACTGCTACTACTACTACTGCTAATAATAATAATAATGATAATAACAATAATAATAATTATTATTATTTTTATTATAAGTAGTAGTAGACTACCACTGGTAGTATTAGTAGTAGTAGTAGCACTATGCATGTGCAGTACAAGCTTGTACTGTGCATTGATTTATCTAACTAATGTTCTGAGGTGATGAATATCCAACTTTGTCCTTGCAAGTGAGTAGGTAAGCTTTAAAGTAGCACCCCTGTCTGTCTAGTAGCATACATCAGCTGCATGGATGCTTCCTGAGTCAAACCCAAATCCATTTGGTCCTGGTTCTAACCTGGCCCCAGCGTTGCTCCTCCGCTCTTTGCTTGTTACCACCTTGTGGAATATTCTCTTTTGAATTTTGTGTCTTCTGACATTTGAATTTCTCAGCCATACAATATAGGCTGTGCTATGCCAGATTCACTTCTTATTTGTCATCCTCTCTTATACATGTAGGCCTACCTGACTCATAACAGCACAATTCCATAAGTCGTCAGATGTCCATTAGGAAGGAACATCCGGTCTCAACCTCCACCACCACTGCACAAACGTCATCTCGTAGAAGAAGAACCTATTCACCTGCCTTGAAAGAGTAGAGCTTAGGACTACCTCAGTACGTCAGTAATTAGATTAGAGGATAAAGAATCACTTCAATACTAGTGTCAGCCAGTCTCTGTATCTGCATGAGGCGTGTGTGTGTGTGTATGTGTACCTATCTGTATTTGTCTGTATTTTTGTTGTTTTTTAAGAGCAATGACAACAGCACAAGAGCATTTAGTCACAGCCTTAAAAGGCACCCTGCCCTTTGTATGGAAAACCACTGTAGGAACAATCAAAGCCAGAGATCCAGTCAACACAGATTAGGTTTATCAGCACAATTAATCTCTTCATAACAGTTCTTGGACTTGTATTAAAACCACGACACGTTGTGCTTCCATCCGTGCAGGGGTGACATTCCTGGCAAGGTGAAAGAAGTTATTGCTGCCTTGTTGGCAAGAAAATGAATGGCTGTTTTCCAAGAATGGTCACCTGCATCATATTTCACCTCTATTTATGTGTTTTGTAGCTGTTTCTATGTCAGGTCTGTGTGAGCCTGGACTGTAGAGGAAGAGCCTCCTCCCAGAGGCACCAGGACACAACACAGCTTTAAGGTCACATTGCCAAGATGTTTTTAACAAAACAACTGGGAGCAAAAAAACCCCCAAAACATTGTAATGCATCACTAAACTTTAAAATGATTGTCAAACAAAGGCTTATTAAAATGTAACTATTTGCATATAGCTTATATAATACTATTAGCTTTGGCTTGATTTAATTAAAAAAGTGCAAACCAGAAGCAGCACAGCTTCCTTCAACTTTAGATGCCTTTAATAAACTGTTTAAAGTTTTGTCTTTGCAAAAGCTGCTTTGGTATGTTTAACTTCTACATTATCTTGGCTGTCTGCAAAGGTGAATGAAGATCCTTGGCAAGCAGTCGCACCATCTCCTCAGCACAGTGTCTGAGGCCTCAGACAGAGAGGTGGTGATTATGGCTGATGGAGTGCAGCCAACCAGTCCAGCGTGACTTATTAGTGTTTTCAGGAGGTGTTTTTAGGAATTGGATCAGGATCAGAGAGTGGCGAATAGACAGGAGATATTCATAAATAAAAATGGTGTCCAGAGTCATAATGCCGTATGCTTTTAGTTGGATTGATTCTACAAGCAAATGTGATAAACACAACCTTTGTAAAACCTACACTGTTCAGTTTTTGTTGAGACTGTGGCAGGGAGGTGTGAAATCATCTGTGGGGTAATTTCTGAGGTGGTTTTTGTGGTATTACTACAATTGCTGTATTTTAAGTCTGCATGGTATACTGCATTTTTCCTTTTTGCATGAGTGACCAAATAACATAAACACCTTCAAATATGATGCAATCTTGACACACCACAACTACCACATCATCAAAAAATGTAATGAACACATTTGAAGTAGTTTCAACATTTATTTTAAATGACTGACTGCACAAAAAGAAGTTATTTTAACACAACTGTTGCATAAGACAACCTTTAACTGCCCAAGTGTTTATGTAATTGTGAGGAGATTCTGTATTAAAAACAGAAATGAAAAAGATTACAGTTACTGTTGTGAGAGGTCATTTTAAAGTTGTCTGCAGAGAAATAGTTTGGAGGATTTTATGCATAAGCAGCAGCATCAACTTATAGCATCTAAACGGCATTCTCAACGTGGGAAAAGACTGGAAAAAAACATTCCGCGTTTACTTAAAAACTTCTGTTTAGAGTACATTAAAATTCAGAATTTGTCACAATATTCATACAAACACCTGCAGCACTGCTGTTGCCAAAGCCACCAAAAAGGTTCTTGCTGTGAAAAGCACAAACTAACAAAAGCAGGAGCCGAAATGACATTTTTCACATCACATCAGAATCTAATATGACCTCTCAGAGCTGTCACATGCACTGAAACATGTTGTTCTGTTTTCAGAGGGTATGCTCAAAAATTGATAAAACATTTGTACACTAAAGGTTGTCCTCCTTTATCTCCAGATGTCATTCCCAGTTTCTCCTCTGCAACAGTACGTGGTTCAAACACCAAGTGCCTTATGGTCACAATATTTGTTCCAGACTATGTTTTGCTATACATATGTGACTGTACAATTAACAGAGATATGTGGAAGGTGGACATCTTCAGTGTAAATATAAGCCTTGTTGATGTTTATTTCTGACTTGTTATTACTAAACATTAAATCAGCTAAAAAAAAAAAAGAGAGAAAGACAAAAAAAACTTGATGGGAGTGTGTGTGCTGCCTTTGTTTAATTCCAACACAGGGGATGCAGCCCTTGTTTTGCTGAATCATCTTCCCTCCATTCTTTCATTTTCTAGAGATTTGTTCAGTGAAGCTTCATAAACGTGTTCTGACAAGGACACTATGAATATTTTAGGTACCTGGGCCCAGCAGCCACACGTGGCTGCAACTGCCATGTGAATGGGGTTGAGGCAAGCAGGAAGTCTTCTAAAGAATTTAGAGTGATACTGCAGTTAAAAACCTGCTTATTCACTTTTAAAGGAAATACTTTAATGCCAGTGGTGGCCTCGATAGCTAGTATATACAGTGTTCTTATTTATTTAAATGCAACACGCCAAAGCTTGTTTTTTATCAAATCTGTGTTGATTTAATTAATTATGCAGTGTAAACAATTGATTTGCCGATATGTTGCCACTGCGTTTGCGCCACATTCTCATTCTTCTATCAGTGTGATATAATAGCAGTTCAAGACTGTACGTGCCTTCCTACCCCGCACTGAAAATTTAGAGCAATGCCACGTGTGCGTATGTGTGTACAAGTAGTTACACAGTCCTCTGATAAGGTACTGATAAACTTTAAAACACTTTAAGTTAACCTTCTCTTGACAGACCGATGACATTGATGAAATAAAGACAGTAGTTTCCAGCAGGGCCTCATCGGTGTCATGACTCTTTGGTTTACTGACATCCAAGATGTGCTAAACTTTATGGTTTGTGAGATGTGATATCGCACTGTGTTTGAGGCACCAGACCTCCAGAGGATTTTGGTTATTTCCTACAAATCTAGCCTGTAATGTTTTGTTAACACAGATATGATCTGTGCTTCTCTCTCTTAAAGGAGAAAGGCACCCAAAATATAAATCAAATGTTACTTGAGTTTCTTGTGAGAGTTTACTGGATACTTGCACGCAGCCTTGTGTCCTTATTAAAGAACTTATCCTTAAATTTGACATGTCAGTTACGTGTACTGCTCCACACACAGGCTTTGCTTTCTGGCAACCAAGTGACATTTGCATTTAAATTCCTTACTATCAGATATCAACAAGTGTGCACTTCTGAAACTGATTAATTATTACAATTAAATCACCATGCAGACATAAAACACTAGTTTTATGGCTGTAGTTTTATGGCTGTAGTTTTATGGCATAGGCACAGAGTCTCATCCACAGTAGAATGTAAATGAGACTGATAGTGTGGTGTGATGGACGCACACAGCAAGTCAATTTTATTCACATCTATCAAAAAAAAACCATCAAAAGAGATTTAAATCGTATCTTTGAAAACATTTCAATGACATTCACTGATCGAAATGTGGTTAAAATGTGGTTAATTTCAAACTGCGGCACTTAACAATGTACAACCCCGAAAACTGAAAGTAGACGACAATGTGAGCTATCACTTAGAAGGTAACCAAACACCCTCTGCTGTAGCTGATAATTGTGACTATGCAAACCCAAAAGGGCTCACTATTGTCAAACACACTCTTCAGTCTTTCCCACAGAACTGTGCCAAGTTCTTCTCTCGTCCCCACAGGGGGAGGTGTCACAAAATTCTAGCTTTCTGTCCCATGCAAGAACACAAAACCCTTGTCCATGTCTCTCTCTTGAGACCTCCACCCTCCTGTGGTCTGTCCCTCTCTAAGGAAGTGGGTCACTTCAGTGGGAACAGCACACATGCACACACATACACACACATGCCCAAGCCAGGCTTTGTTGAGAAACAGACTTGGTTAGTGGCCCACTGAGCTGCTATCTTGACCTTGTGTTGCATTGATTTCCCTGCTGGACACATTGCAGTAAATGAACCAGGTGCTCTAATTAAAGGTACATCGTTTCACTTATTTACAGGCCTATAAACAGACAAGACAGAGTTCTTGATGCAAAAAATAGCTGTTTGCAAGAGTTAAAATGACTCTTACATGCACTTTAAATCCATATGTTTACATCTGTAATGTTTAAATGTGTTAATGGGCACAAAACAGCAACAAGAGCACCTTGCTTTACTTGACCATAAAACTAAAAGTCTTACTGAAAAACAGTCTGACCTTTTAATATAGTGCATTAGCCTAACTTCTTTATTTGAATATAATTATACACATTTATCTTTTTCACATACTTGTGTACATTATAGTCATGGCCATTATTTGTATCTGTTTTAGCTGTATGTGCTGTATGTAAGTATAGCTGTATTGTGTACACATGCCCGGCCAGCAAAGTCGAGTCTGATTGCATTTGATTCAGTTATGAGTTATATCCATTTCAAGTTTGTACTGAATATGAACTCTTTTTATGATTTTCACCAGTTCAATTTGCTTGCACATGTTTTGGAGTTGAACAAATCAGCCAGGCGGCGGAAAGATCCCTCTCATGTGTGTCTGTGGTATGTTAGTCTTGTGTTGTACAGGCAGGTTCAGAGGTCAGGATCCTTGAACGCCATTGCATCATGTCTTGCCCTCTGACCTCACAGTGATCAGTGTTTGTGTCTTCCCACATCTGTTTGCCACTTGTGAAATGTGGCAAAAAAAAAAGCTAGTTTAACCAATCAATAGTGTATCCATACAACAAAAACGTTCATGTTGTTGGATGAATACATCACCTATAGCAACTTTTTAAAGTGTCACAAACTTTTTGTGTCACCTGTTTTTCTTGTTCCGAAGGAGTTCCAGTAATTTCGAAAATGTCAACAAGCAGCTTTCAGGGCGCAGGACTGCTTTCTAATAGCAAAAGAGGGTTAAGGAACCGAATCACTTCAAATGATCGATAACTTCAAAGTATATCTTGCTAACATCTAATGATTGATGGAACCGTCAAAGTAAAATGTGTGTAGGCTATAAGTGTGTGTGTGTGTGTGTGTGTGTGTGTGTGTGTGTGTGTGTGTGTGTGTGTGTGATAAATAAATATAACACAATAACTCT
>JAPZDX010000020.1:8911672-8926056 GCA_029783625.1 Naso annulatus | reverse complement strand
TCTCATGCCCCACCACCCTCCCATTATGCTTTATCTTTTCTTCCTTTAGGTGGGGGTCCACCGGCCCCGGAGCTGCTGTTGTTTCCTTGCAAAGACTTCCCCACACCACAATCATCTTCTAAATATTCATCGTTGTTCTCATGTTCCACTCGTTTCATATTTCATTGTAACAATAAATATTCTAAAGTATCTGATTGAAGGTGTGGTCCTTGCTAGTGAACAGACATATATGTATAAATACATATGTACATACATACATACACATGTACACACATACATACATACATACATACATACATACATACATACATACAAATATACTAGGGCACTGTGATTTTTGCAAGTTGACTTGTCGAAGTCAAGTCGACAAGTCGTTTTATGACATCATCACATTGACACGTGTGGGGGTGGGGTGGGGTGGGGGGAGCTGTTGAGAAACCACACAGACGCAGCAGTCCAACGATGAGCAAATTGTATTAAGTTCTCGTACAGCCTCCGGCTCTGCCTAATCTCGTGTTGTGTTATTTTCCCCTCCACCTCGTCAAGTACTGCCCTTTTTTCGGCATGAAGTGATTATTAGTTAAGTTTAGGATAAAATACAAGGGTAGGCCTAAGCCAATCAGAGGCGGAGGTTGCAACAGGTACACACACAGAATAAAACAAAACAAAACAAAAAAACACAACTTGTCAACTTCTCCCGGTGGGTGTCGACTTGTGCTAATGATGTCGACATGTCAACTAATCGACTTCTCCTTTAATGCCCTACTGCTAATACAGAACTCCTTCATGCTCTTGGTGAGAGACTACAGGGCATAAAAAAGTAAACAAAAGGATCTAAACGTACTGATGTTAAATCTGACTGACCCAAACCTTGAAAACCAACTGCAAGTAGCATTATCATTAGTGTGATGTATGTGTTCAGTAACTTAGTATGGCCCTCTAAGGATGTAATGACACTTGATGGTAAAAACAGTCCCACACCCTTTAGCACAGTAATGCTTTAAGCTAAATGCTAATATCAGCGTGCTAACGATCTCACACACATGTAGTTGCGAAATGTCAGTCTGAAACAAAGCAGTGGTAACTGTGGTGCTAGCTGGGCTAAAAAGTCACAGTCTTCCCCACTGTATGTTCTTTTACGCTGATTCTAACTGACTTTGACCTTCATGCTGTTTTCAGGTTGAGCAGGTTCACATTTACATGCATGCCAGCCATTCATTTACCCCAGTGCCATTATGTCAGTGTTTATTGGCTACGGCTCAGGGATCAGATTTTGGATGACAGTTTGGAACAAGGGTGGCAAGCTATTAAATTTTCTTAATCAGTGTGATTATTGTTTGTAGATGTGTGTACAGTGTGCAAAGGGTGTTGGTGTACTTTATGATAGACACGAAAAGTTTAAGCTGTGTCAGCAACAGATTTAAACAACTGATGTTTATCACGTCAGATGTTGCCAAGAATGACTGACGTGAGTTTAAATCAGCAGAGAAGGAAATATCCGTCATTCTGACTTACAGACTTAAAGGGAGACAGAGCTGAACAGAAAAAAATACTGCTCTTAAAACACTGCAGGTCGTAGCAAGCTAAGCTAATTTGTCTTTCATTAATTTTCTTCCTGGCTTCTTTACGATTCAATGAACTTCAAGCAGTTGGAAATGAGCCCCATTATACTTAAAGGCCATGTATGCGTGAGAAGGTGTGTGCATGTGCAGAACAAGGTGTAAAGCAGTGGATTTTTAACTTTTTGAGCCCAAGGCATTTCCAAGGGCAAGATGAAATCAAAGAGCACACTTTCATATCTATACGAAATTTACATGTGTTATCAATCTTATCACTTTGTTAATGGTTATTTTTTTCTTTTACCATTGCCAAATAATATTTGACAGACACGTATTGCTATGTTACATTTACCTTAGAAGTTGGAAGTTGGAGCTGAGAGCTTATGTCAAACGCAAGTTGACATCTACCAGTATAAGATGTAAGAAAAACAAGATTTCCCAGTTTGGGGAAGTACTTGGTCAGTTAAATATCATAAGTGCTACATATATATGTATATATCAGTGTTTTTTATATTCTGTGGTGAGTTCAGCAGTGTTAAAACAGTTTTCATCTTAAATTGGGCTGCATAAACACATCTCCAAAACAATAAGATGCCATTCTTCATCTGAAGATGGGCACAGAATGAACAAAAGCTGTTCATGTGTTGCTCATCGCTCTTTCTCTCTGCTAACTGGTGTAAAACAGCGTCTTCCTCCCCGAGGGCTAAAGTGGCAGCTATGTGCCAATCTTATTTAACACATTAATCCGAACAGCACTTAGTCTGCCAAGGGGATAAATCACTGGCAGGATTAACACTTACCCTGACTTTACACTATGGGTGTGTGTGTGTTTGTGTTTGTGTGCGTGTGCGTGTGCGTGTGCGTGTGCGTGTGCGTGTGCGTGTGTATATGCATGTGTGTGTGTGTGTGTGTGAGTGTGTGTGTGTGTGTGTGTGTATCGTGAACAAAGCGGCCCATGAACATGTGCCCTGCAGTTGACCTGAGGGTGTGACTTCTGTTCTAAAGAAACTGCTATTCTAAAATTAGCTCATCCAGGCCAAAACAAGTGCTGTTTCACCTGAAAATTCTTCTTAAACAGAAATCAAAGTAACAGCTGTAAACTCGTAAACATGATATGGAATTTATTTGTAAAGTTCTGATCTTTTTACTTATTGTAAATTATGGGATGGACAAATAGTATAAACCTGCCAGGTTAGAGATGAATACCTTCAGATTCTTTTCCATTCATTTCTCTTTGACAACCTGTGCTTCAACATGTTCAGGCTGCTGCCTAGAACAAACAGATAAGGTTGTACCTAAAGTGCTCTGCAATTCTTGAACCAATGAGTAATGACCACCCGTGCCGCAATCCAGGTAAATACAGTGTCGTCACATGATAATTCCTGACTTTAAGGGTTCATAAGAATCAGGTGAGTGTGCCATAGGGTTTTCACACAGACAGTAGGAGAAGCAAAGGCATAAACAATGATTTGAATGACATTTTAATTCTATGACTACAACGCAAATTTAGCAAGTCTTGTCTAATATAGGGCTGAGTGTAAACTACATGGCCAAAATTACATCTGATCAAGTTTTCAATCTGATGTACTTAACATTTCTTGGGGTTTTTTTTTCTTTTCTTTTCTTTTTTTTGTCATTCTATCCAACTCCACAGGATGACAGGCAATAAGAAAAGAAGGTGAAGAAAATTCCCACAACATCAAGTTGTTGCTGAGCATCTTTAAACAAATCCAAAACGTCCCACCAAATCTGCAGTGTGCTGCACACCATCGTGTTAGGCTTCCAGGTATCGTGAGGGTCATGTCAATTGCTGACAGGACATTTTAATCATTTATTTTATGGCATGGAGCCTTTGACAAAAAACTATTGAGAAAAACAGGTGGCCAGAAAACAAAGCTTGCTGATTAGTTGTCTTTGTTTGATGAGCAGAGCTGAAACTGCAGGTGAGCAGAGTAGTGGTAGGTGAGGATGGCTGGGGTGGGGATTATGTAGATACGCACGCACTACATGAAGGCAAAGTTGTAAGTCTAAATCCTCATAAAGGGATTATTCCTGCAGAAAATATATCTTAATATGTAATTTTGATGAACAGAGATGAGTTTTTAGGGGTTCAGTTATTGCCTTGGGAGGAACTGTAACACTGAAAAGGCCTGCGTGGTTGTGGTTGTAATCTGGGGTTGGTGCAGGCCAAGTTAAAAGTAGAAAAATACAACAGAAACCATCTGAAACCCTTGAAAAAAAAGTTTGAAATATTCCTATATCCTGTTGCATTATTTAGAAATAAGAGGCTTTTAATAAACCATGAATAATTTGTCCCACATAAGGGTGTCCACATACTTCGGGCCATTTACTGAAACTTTGAAGTCCAGCATTAACAGTACTCACACTGTCACCTTCACACTCCTCTGCTACTTAAAATTAAAAAGCACTCAGAGCATATTTAAAGCATGTGTGTCTTAAAATTCACCCATAGTTGGATTTCATTTCAGCTGAACTTCTGAGGATTCAGTTGATTTCAGGGATGCCAGTGACCTTTCCAGGCCGGCCTTTACACCCAGCACTGCTGCTGGGGAGGATGTGGGACGTAACGATTCTGAAGCGTCTGACAGCTCATCGGTCACGTCGACCGACCTTGCCAAATTAGGCTGAAAGAAGGCTCTTCTGTGCAGCCACTGACCTCCCAGCAGAGATACAACACACGTCTGTGGCTTTGAATGACATTTTTGTCATTTGCATGATATTTTTTGTACATGTATTTGCAAGAGAACTTCATTGTCTGACCTAAATATCATTGTCTGTGATGAAAGTTTTAATGGATGGCCCAGGCTGACTGACCAACCCTTTGTGGTAAAAGGGTTAATTGTCATGTATCTTTGCAACACAATTTTATTATTTTCATACCTACAGTTAGACAAATTTTTCTGTTTTTAAATGTATTCTTTGTATTTATTTATTTGTATTTATTTAATCACTATTTTATAAAATTCTCCATACTTTTGTTTGCTTTGTTTTATCACCTGTAGGTGCCATGCTGAAATTATTTGACTCTTTGTTTTGAAGATGTTTAGGCCAAATAATTATTTATTTTTATTTTAATTAATTGAAGTTGTGTTTCAAATGGCATGAAATGTATAACACACCTGATCCTAAGCTTCTAAGGTCAACACAATGCTGTATTTTAAAAGCTAATTTCATCTAATCTATTCAAATAATTCTGTTTCATGTTCATTCTCTTTTAAGATTTCTTGCATTTCAGACCTCTGGCTGCATACAAGTTGTTTTTGTCAAACTTTTTCATGCAAAAATACCAAAGATATTTAGGATTCACAAGGTGGAGCCTTATTTGTTTTTATTCAAGGGATAACGTCGGCATGATTTGTTTTGTTTTGTTTTTTTATTACAATTTTAAGCCTCCCTGTTGAGAATTTTGTGTGTGGATAATGAAACCAATACAGTCTCTCATTGTTTGCATTGTCATTTTCAATTAATTAGAATAAACACCATACATATTTGATAGGGAATCCCTGTAGTGGCATTTTATCTGCGCTTCTTCCCACCGTCAGAACCTGCAGGTGTCGCTGTTCAGCCTCAGTTCCTTGCAGCACGAGACTCACTCATTCACACACACAAAGAGAGAGCGAGCAGCACTCTTCACCGCACACTCCCTCAAACACCCATTGCATTGTCCCAAAGCCTGGGGAGAGAGATTTACCGGACAGTTCTGCTGCTGTCTGAAACCTCATTTGAAAACATGGTTTTTCCCCTTTTTGACTTTAAACTGATTTCTTTACTCGTGAGCCGGTAACGTGTGAGCGGGAATTTGCTCCGGCTTTGACAGAGCGACACCTGCTCTCTCTCTCTCTCTCTCCTCCAAACACGCGCGCTCTCTCTCCCTCTCCCTTTCTCTGTCTTTTGTCTGACATCTCTGCAGCTCGCGGCCAGCAGCGCTGAGGAGGAGGAGGCGGAGGAGGAGGAGGAGGAGGAGGAGCGGGGTGTACCTGACACCTACAGCCGCGCGTCGCAGCTCTCTTCTCTGCAGAAACACCCCGCCACGCTCGCCACGGGTGCCTTCTCCTGTCGCCGGGTTAGTTCCTCGGAGCTCCGTGCAGTTTGAACCGGGAAAACTGCTGCTGCTGACAAACGAAAACTCTTCAAAATAGCAACAGATACACAGAGGAGAGGGATTCTCCAAGAACTCCTGTTTCATTCACTCGGCCCAGAAACCTGCAGGATTTTCTGACTGACTGTGAAAGAAAGGACCACACTTCAGAAGATGCGGCTCCGGGTGTTTCTCGGCGTGTTGCTGTGTCTGTGTGCAGCACCGGGCCCGGTGGCCGGTGCGGAGAGAGACTGCACCGACCTGCGGCAGTTCTACGCCGGGAAAGGGTTCACTTTAGCCGGGGTGCCCCAGACTGAAATCTCCGGTGAGTTTTGGGGAAAATTACATTAAAAACTCCTCACTTCTCTGCACTTCCATCAGTTTTTGTATTTAGGATTTTAAATCTGAAAGTGGTTTGCCGGTATCGTATGATGTAACGCCATGGTTCTTAATAATACATTAGCTTAATTTCTGGGGTTTTGAATCTCTTATGGCTGCTGCATAGCGATTTAGCCTATAGTGTTTTTATTGTTTCTATTGCAATAGTCCTTTATCCAAATATTATTTTCTTTAATGACAGTAAAACGCCTGGGTTGTGGGTTGTGATTGGTTAAAGTGTTTATAAACCTGCACCTGTTCAGCCAAGTTTCAAGTTGCGTCAACTTGTTTTATTGTTCCAAAGGGCAGGTGTATCAGGCTGCAGCTCATTTAAAGTCTCTATTATCCATTTTCTCTCTGCTCTCTATTTTCCATTTCCATCACTGAGCAATGCACCCATCCTAACTGAAGTGTTTCCCAGTCTATAGCCCCTCTTGCACATCTCTATTATCGTCCTTTCTGGGGCATTTTCATTGTCTGCTGAGGGCAGGAAAGCAGGTGGGTGTAAGCCATGTGTCTTGTAGAGCTATTACGGTCTGTTCAGGGCATTTATCATTGTTTGCTCAGGTTTACGTTGCAGGTGCGAACAGCTTTTAATAAAACTATAGAGGGAAATATAGATTTGCTTTCTGCTCGCGGCTGCTGTAACTCTATCTCGAATAGAGCAGTACAAGTACACTAATGTGTTCTGGGGCATTTTCATTGTCTGCTCTGGACTGAACTGCAGGTGGTGTGTGTGTGAGTATATAGCTTATATTTGTGTGTATGTGTGAGTCAATGGGTGCTAAGATGAAGTGTTGTCAAATGCACTAACTCATAATTTTGGCTGGGCAAAATCTGACAACAAGTAAAGCTCGGCAGGCTCGCAGCATACGCTGCTAAAACAAAGTTTAAGGAAGAATAGAGAGTCAAATTCAGGATGTTTTTTCGGTTCTGTTCTTTTGTTTGATCCCGGCGCTCTCTCCTGTCAGTCAGTCAGCCATCCAACCATTTAAGCAATCATCCATGTAATCAATCAGTCAATTACACAGCCAGTCAACTAATCAATCAGCTCCAGACTCAGTCAGCCAACCAGACATCACACTTCAAAGTCTCTGTATCTGATCTTTCTGGTCACCCCTCCTCAGCCATGCTAATTAAACTGTCTTGGCCTCAAGGAAAGTGCAGGAGGAAAATGTAAAAATGGGATTGTGAATGTGAACTGTTTTCTCCTTTAAGGCCATCATCGATCTCCTCCCATATTTCATCTAAAATGTACAGAAAGGACCGAAAAGGAGGAGATGCAAGGGAGGCGAGATTGAGGTGTGCGTTTGTGTTCACTGTGTGCAATCTGAAGGTCATTTCATAATGTGTCAATGAAAATAATCTTGTATGGGCTGGTGTGTTATTAATATTGGATGCGTGTGTGTATGTGTGGGGGTGTGAGTGACATGAAGACCAACAAACAGACAAGAGTGAGGCAAAGAAAGGTGGAGACAGAAACAGACAGAAAAGAAAAAAGAGACAGACGGCGGGGCAGGTTGACAGAGACGGAGCAAGTGAGTCACTCAGGGCTTCTGTGGGTGCTTCATGGACGACCGAGGAAGAGACCCGACACGTTGGTCTCCCTCCCTTTCCATTAAAATCTCATCTTTTATTGACAGATGAAAAACACAATGCTTCAGTCACTTGGACCTTGATCTGCTCTAGTTATTTGAGCAAGAGGCCTTTCTTCCCAGAAACCATTAAAACTGACAAGCAGATAGGAACAGAAAGATGGCAACCAGACAACAGGGGCTCTTCAATCTTTCTCATCTTAAAGACCCCAAGGTTGGTAAATTTAGCTTTTTCCCCTCAGGGAGAGATGCACTCCTCTGCACTCCTCTGCCAGTGTCACTCTGATGGTGACCGGGTTGAAGGTTTCTCATATAGACTAAATTTTGGCGCATAAGATAGTTAGGTTTGCGCCTGTCAAAAAGCATTTGGAAATCTTTTTCTGCACCTTTGCAGCCACAGAAGCAGCGTTTATCATTTGCATTACACAGCTGTAATCCAACTGTAGTTTGATATCTTTCTTATTACAGTGTTTGCATTTTCACTCACCATTATTGATGCAAGCACGCATCAGGACAAGTAAGAGCTCAGAGTTTGTTTTGCTTTTCTTTTGGTTGGATTACTTTTTCTTTCACTGCTGCCAAAGGTCCAACCTGACATGATTAAAAAAACATTCACGTTTGATTCCCTTGTTGCCTGTCAGAACTTGGATCAGATCTTAAAACTGAACGGTACAGTAATGCTGAAAGGATTTAAGGAAATCTCTGGGATTAGAGGAGTCTTTTTTTCAGAATATAAGGCTCTGTTCTTTAAATAATCAGTTTGTTTGATTACCAAGATTTTACAGATTTAATCCTCCTTTATTTCAGAATGTACCTGTGACTTTGTATTAATAACGATACATTGGCCAGATCACTTTTGTAAATAAGGAATGGAACCTAAGTGGGATCTTACCCTATTGTAAAGATCTTAATATATGAATAACTCTAAACTTTAACACATTTTACTGCAAGGAAATGACTGTAAAGCCAACAAATCGTCTACATGAGATGCCAAACAGTTTGGAATTACATTCACTCAGTGCAGTGAACACATGCATAGATGTTTCAGCCCTGTGACCTTCCTGTCCGTGCTGGCTCGCACTGGGAGGAACCAACTGTCTCCTAATGATTTGGGACAAGACTCAGCTGTTGGCCGTCACTTTCAGATCATGATCAGCACTATCTGCAGAATGCTGTAGTAGAAAGTTGCCTCAGTTTACTGGGTGACAAATCCCCTAATATACAGTACACGAGGGGTATGCATGGGTATATAATACCTGCATTTCAGGACCAAAACAGTACTGTAATTTGAGAAAAATAAACATGATTTTTCAATATCTTTTTTTAAATATGACAGACGTCTTAGGAGAATGTTCAGAGACCAAAAAATCATCAGGAACTTTTGATGCTTCATATTTTCTAGTTTGTTTTATGCTGCAGATGCAATTTTTTGTTGTTGTTGTTGTTGTCAAACAATCTTTGAGGTTTCATACTTCTGTGGCACAGTTTGGAAAAAGCAACTACCACCACATTAAAACAGCCCCATGATCAACACCAAATGCTTTAAATAAAAGCAAAAAAACCCCCAAATTGTCAGAAAGAGTGTTGTTAAAATGAGTACTTGCATTTTCTTTTAATAAACATAAATTTAGAGTTTTGCAAGAGAATTCTGACAGTAATTATGGCGAGTCAATCGCTAACACGCAAATAGCAATAACGAAGATATTTTGAGCTTATCAGTCAAAATTCTCAATCTGTAACTCACTTTTCCTTCCAATTTAGAAAGCTCATTGCTTTAACTTAAGCAAACAAAGCTTTGAAAATGTTAATACAAATTCAGAAAGGAAGTATATAATCTGAATATACAGTATGCCGTTCTGCAAGGGAAATGTGCAATATAATGCAAGGTGTATAACAGATCTAGAAGACACTCTGGATATGAGATGCATGTTATTTCCAACTTGAACAGTATGATAAACCTATGTATTAAAATACATGTTATAAATATTTTCAAAAATTCAGCAATAATCAATAATTCTAGGGTAAACGGTCTTTAATCTGGCAAGCAGATGCTATTAAATCCTGCCAGAGTTTTAAAAAAGCCTCCATTATTGTCACTGCTGCTTGCACCTATTGTCCTGTAGGCTTAGCACCATATGAATGGAAGTCATCTTTCCCGCTGTCCGCCTGTCTGTCTCTGTGCCTGCAAGCGTTTTTTAGCTCACACACATTGTAGCTGCTCAATAGTTAAAGACTAGCTCTTCCTATAGTGTGTAAGTCTGTGTGTGTGTGTGTTTAAAAGTCAGTGAAAGCCAACACCTTCTCCAGGGACGACACTTTACTTCATTCACACACGCATTGTCTGTGCAGAGCAGCACACACCCATGTGATCGTATGACACACAGAACAGATCCTGTGCACGCTTCATATTCTGCGTTGGGAGGTATTGAGTTTGATGCCTCTGTGTGTTTGTGTGTGTGTGTGTGTGTTTTAAGTAGCCCACATATTGAGTATTTGTCACATTGTCTTTTGTTTGAAAGAAAGATGTGTGTTCGAATGGCAGTGTTGAACATGATACACTGTGTTTTAGGTCAGATTAGCTGTAGATGAGGATACATTATTACAGGTTTGGTTGCTTGTCAGGAACTCTTTAACACGCCTCAGTCAACCAGGGAGCTGCCATTCATTTTCATTAACACGATGTCAGTGACTTCTCTTTAGATACAGATCTTTTTAGTACCCAGGTGTAGGAGCCGCATTTAAGTTAATTTTTATTTACAAGATTTATTATTGCAAACATCAAGTGTGCGCCCTCCTCCCTCCTCAGGTGGGGAGGACGGTGCTGGTTTTTAAGTTTACGATGTAACGTATGACGGTGAGAAGGCCGGTAGCTTCAGTATTCGCAGATGAATGGAATCTGCTGACAACTGTTAAAAATTCAAGGACTTCAACTCCAACTTGACTTGAAGTTTGAATAATTCTTTCAATAAATTCTAAGTCATCAATGAGCTTCAATGCTCTTTGGATTTATTTAAAGAAAGCTGTGAGTCTGACATACTGCACAAGCCCTCTCCATGTGGTAAATAAAAAGAAAATGCCCTAAAGGGGTTAAACTCTCATCCAGAGGATTTTTGCTACTACAAACTGCTTATACTACCAAAAAAATGTCAGTCATTGTATTTACCGCTAGTTAGACAAACTCACATGAACGCACATGAGTCTTATTTGAAAGGATGGGCTGCAGGAGGGAGGGAGTGACCGAAGAGGTAACAGGACGGTAGGCGATACAATGTTTGTGTCTCTCTTGCTCTTTTTATTTAAAAGTTACCAACCCCAGCTTTAACTATCCGTATCCAAAAATGCTTCTGGTATTGAGACTGAATTCAAAGCGATTCAAAAATGTTCAGACATTGCAACACATGAATAAGGAACTTATTAAAAAAGAGAGCAGAAAGACCAGAGTATTTAACACATACTGATAAAACCAGGACGTTATCTGTTTCTGTACTCTGTGAACACTCTGTGTAAGTTCTCAGTTTTCCCTCCTCACCTCTTGAGAGGCATTTCCGACAGTTTTGATTGGCAGTTCATGAAGACCCGAAGATTGACGTTTACCAGCTGCTTCAGAACCTACAGGTGGGGAGACATTAGAGAAATAAGCGGTGAACAAAGTCAATGTCAGTCAAAAACGTCAAAAGAGGGACCACGTTCAACCTACCAGCAGCAGAGGAGCTAGTTTCTGTGCGTCCCTGGTTACAGGATCCACCACAGCAACAACATCAAAGTACACGTCTCCCTCCTTTGGGCGGATCTTCACAGCGCTGCCAAAAATCAGTAAATCAACCGTTAAGTTTTTTCAACCATTTAATTTGTTTTTCCAGTAAATTTGAAGGTATTTATGGCAAATTTCAAAGAAACATTTGATACAATATTTACCAAAAATGCAAAAAAAACAAAACAGCTAAATACTAATCCAAAATCCTGTGACCCTGGAGGAAATCAAAACAAGGTCTCTCCAGGGAATTTTGGAGGCTCGCTTTTTTAAATTATGTACATGTATTTCAACTCTACCTGTGGCGATCATCGGCAAAGCCATATTCTACTCGAGCTTCTCCTTTGGGCTGAGATGAGAGCAGAGCGTCCACCTTCATCACAAGGTCACTGGCTCTGAGAGAAATCCATCCATTACATATTTACGAAAACCGAAAAGGTTGCTCAAAATTTCACCATGTGAGAATCTACAGACGCACTGATGGGATAGAAACTACCTGTCCTCCTCGGTTCCAAACTGTTGGACTTTGCTTTTGATTCGCTCGCCCGATGTTTTCAGAATGATGCTCTCCAAAAGCAGGAAGTCATCCTGGTTGAACACCTCCTCCTCCTCCAGTGGACCTATGATCTGTACAGGAAAAGCAAAAGTACTCATCGAACTGTTACAGTAGTTGGTGGTAAAACAGCAGACATGCACATATGGGCTGAATTTGTTCGACATTAATCTGTATATTCAGTTCTTTAAACAAAGAGACACGACACTGTGACTCACTCTTCCGTTGCTGATCACTGCTTTCTGTCCTTTCTTCAGTTTGAGCACGTCTCGGCAGTAAGCAGTGTGGGAGAGCAGGAAGTCAAGTTTGGGACCCTCATAAGCCTCCCTGAACAATGACACATCCATACCCTGCAGGAAAGATAAAAAACTTGTTGGCAGTTCATAAAATTAGGTGGTGGTGGTGGGGTTATGTTATTAATTAAGTCACAAGGCCTGATGGGTCTAACAGAAAGAAACTGTGCATAACATCCGCCCCTCACCCCAACAGCAAACTCTCCGATGTCCACTCCTTTCTCCAGGGCTGCAGCCGTCTCTTCTTTAGCCATCTTGGTGATGAAGTTCTTGGCGTTGTTGGCAGATTGTGTTTGCATGGCGGCCCAGATTGCTCTCGTCACACGGCTCGTCTCAGGGGACGGAGCCCCGGACGGGTTGTTGATCATCCCCAGTCGAACATTGTTGCTGGTTTTCTGCCGTAAAGCGAGCGAGTGGGATTTGAACATTACATCTTCATTAATAAGCTTTAGAGATGCAAGTGGCGGATTCTGTTACCTAGAAGTTAGCTTACCTTTATGCTAAGCTAAGCTAACTTTCTAACGGCTTTATACAAACATGTAAATGGTATTAATATCCTCATATAATTCTTATGCTTAAAATAGCAAATCTACTTATTTTCCCTATTCTTTTAAATGATTTCATATTCTGGTCTCTAATTTTTCTTTTAATCTTTGTTCAGTTAAGACATAAATTGGTCTAAAAGGATTTTGTACCATGTGTCTGATGGCATCATAAAGAAGCTGACGTCCCGAGGGCTTGTCAAAGTCTCCGACCACCCAGAAGGTCACAGGACGGATGAAGCCATCATCTGACAACCACAAAAGAAGAAACAGAGACTGAGATGATGCTACACAGGTTAACTCAGAGTTGCGATAAAGTTTGGTAAATTCAAATCAATGTGGGAGCATACTGAGCTGTAAGAAACAAACGCAACATAAAAAAGAAACATCTTTCTTGGTTATTGACTCTGAAAACATTCAAACATTTGCAAATTTAAACCACTGAATCAAACTTTAAACATTTTTCATGCAGCTACAACAAAATGAGCTGTCATGCTCTCCTACAGATGGAAAGAACAATGTCAGAACAAAGTGAGCAGTTATGGAAACACATTTTTAGTGCTTAGATTTCAGACCCTACTACACAATTATCACATGCTTAATTAGTAATTTGTGTCCTCTGTGAAATGCAAGACAGATGGAAGAGGGGTGGTGGATTCACAAACACATCTGAACGCTGCCAACAGTGCAGTTCACAGAAAAAAAAATGAATAAACAGAGCAGGAGCAATTGAGGAGGAAAGGGAATAATGTGCGGGAAAAGAGTGATTACCATGCCTGTTGGTGGAGGTCATCCCTGATGCAGGGAGAAGTTTTTAAAACCACATCAATAAGAGGAAGAAGAGGAGAGGACAGAAGGAAAATACATGAGGAGAGAGTTTAGGCTTGAAGGTGACTAAATTATCTTCACAAGATAAACGCTCCACCAGCATTCTCTTCCATTCAGGGGTCGTTCTTCACATTAACTGCTATCAAACGAGACTGTGTTACCTTTCTTTGTCATGTAGTTCATGCTGTTGGCCACAGCGGCGCTCTTCTCTTTGCTGTCCAGAGTCGAGAAGCGACTATAATCATCTATGAAGTAGTTGTCTGTAAACAGAAGAAAAGACGGGAATTGCAGATCGTGCCAAAGATATTTTCAAGACTGCCAAGACTCATATGTGTGAATATGTACTATGGGGGAGAAGTACAAAGCTGCTGTCTAATTATCTTTAATTAGATTTGTACTAAATTTGGTCCTTCTTGCTCTCACACTCCTCAGTGTAGCCTGCACGTGTAAGTTTTTTAAACATATAAAAATAGTTACTGTAAATGGGATGAGATTTATATTGATTAATATGATTTATAACAGGTTGTCTTAAAGGATTGTATCAGTACCATTGACCTTTTTCAGCATAAGCCACATAGGTTACTAAAACTCTACCCATTTTTCTCAGAATAGCTTTGAGGTGTTGCGTTTGTTTACATTTTGTCCATATTCAAAAAAATGTTACACAAAGTACCTGAAAATGTGTGAAAGTAAAATGAACTTCTGTGTCAAAAATCTGTCTTCACTCTAACATCCGAGCTAAAGTAGGAAGGCAGCACTTCGAATGAACTATTTTTCCAGGTATAA
>JAPZDX010000020.1:8804459-8817702 GCA_029783625.1 Naso annulatus | reverse complement strand
GAGTGATACACTATACTACAAAGATAGACAGGTGCATTTCCTTGAACCTTTCCAAATTCAAAAATACAATAGCACTGCTCTAATGTAAGTTGTACTTTTTCCTTGCTTGCAGACTAATGCACAGCACTAAGCTAACCCAGTGTTACTTCGCACACATACCCACATCCCCTGTAAAATATTTCCCCAATGTGTGTCCTGGGTGTGACTGTATCAGAGTGTAGTGCAACATTTGCAGCTTGTGCTTGGTCTTTAACAATCAAACA
Source organism: Naso annulatus (assembly GCA_029783625.1). Lineage (NCBI taxonomy): Eukaryota > Metazoa > Chordata > Actinopteri > Acanthuriformes > Acanthuridae > Naso > Naso annulatus. Next base: position 8,817,439 of record JAPZDX010000020.1, on the reverse strand, counting down.
GATGTTATAATGTTGGTCAAACTGGGTATCTCTAGTCCTTAAAGCATTTCCCCTTGAAACGTTTAAAGTGAAACTCTGTTCACATTTAGCGAAGTATACCTCATACTCGTAGCACAATATAGCCTTAAGTGGACATTTGATCCATTTACAGGATACTCCTTTTAAAACCAGTTAGCTGGAGACCAAAAACTCAGTCTTTGAGTTTTTAACGAACTTACAATCTTTAGCTAATCTCAATCAGCTAAAAAGCTAGCTAAACAGCTAGCGACCCACTGCTAGATTCAGTTGTCATTGAAGCTGGTGGAAACTTTATCTGTAATAAAGTGGCTTTTTTTGAACAGTTATGAATTTCTCGAGTTAAATCTGCCACTTTTTACCCTGTGAACTGCATTATGTTATGTGCAAGAACAGAAAGCTTGACAGGCCTCGCAACAGTAACTAATGCCTCAAAGGTAAATAGCTGACCATTACGCTTTGTTCCCCACAGGCAGTCAACGGAGTCTCCAATAAAAGCCCTTATCCCGCCCAGCAATTGTCAATCAACATTACAACCAATCAGGCTGGTGAGTGGGGAGGGCAAAAAAATGTGTGCGTGTGTGTGTGTGTGTGTGTGTGTGTGTGTAATATCTGTGCATGTGTGTGTAAGCATACCCTGGGGCACAGTGGATTATTCTGGCTAGGGGGATAAAGGAAATTGAGCTACAGCCTTTTAATTCATAAAACATGTTATAAGCTTGTCATCTCTCGCCTTCTGTCTCCATTTCTCTCCCCTCTTCTCTGTCTTTCCTGCACAGCCACAGCTTTTATCCTGTTTTCCTCTTTCCCCTTGCCTCCCCCTCTGAGCTCTCTCTTCTTCGCCTTTGTCCCCTCTCCCTGTCCTCCTCGCTCTGTCCCCCTCTCTGACACTGTAATTCTTAGAGACTATAAAGAGAGCTGAGTTACTGCTCCATCAATACTTTATGGAGACAGACACAAGTGATGTTTCCACCGCTACCCCAAATTTAGATTTAAAAGCTGCTTTACTCTGATGGAAAACACATCATTTACCTCATCTACGGCAACCCAGGCTCATTCTCAATCGAAACATGATCCATTGTCACCCTGCTGCCTTCTGAGCACATTTGTCACTGATGCCGGATGAAAAACTCTTATCCCTGAAATCTTTTAGGACTCTACAAAAAACTGATTTATTTTCAGGTTGACTGCACTGGGGGGCGGTTTCAATTATGCAGTAGGTTTAAGCGTATTTCACGGGCCCTAAGGATGTGAAACTCACTCGACATATAGAGAACCCTGTAAAATGTCAATTGTGGCAATATTGAAAGAGAAGTTTGCAGGCAACAGCTCGCTAACAGTGTCAAATTATGACTACAGAAGACTCATGTGCCTCATGAGGTATCGCAGCATTTACTGAAGATTATGACAGTCCCATGATATTTCTTTGGCTTCAGTGTGGAGGATGTAAACATCCTCTATCTCAATCTTAACTTACATCAATTTGATGCTTGTTAATGTGTGAGTATCAATCTCCATGTCTGGATTCCCTCCCCTCTCTACTGTATGCTATCAAGTAAAGTACAAATGTGATGAAAGCGGTCTCATAAAAAGAAAAACATTTCAGCTAACAGGTCCTCGTTTCTAAAATTATGGCTAAAAATGCAGTACAGATATAACTCTTGTTTCTGCATCAGTGACAAGTGCAGTAATTTCTCTTTACGAGTCTGGCTGAGGAAACATTTTTTCTGCTTTGGATGTAAATAATCCTTGGCAATTTGTCATTATGTTACACACTGTATTTCCATATTTATGATGTTTAAGCATGCTTGTGAATCTTTTAATTGCCTAATTGACTGTGTGTATTTATCTCTGTGTGTGTATGTGTTTTAACAGCTCCCTCAGTAGTTCCCATAATGCATCAAGTGAGCTCAACAAGCCGCAGCTTCTCGTTGTCATGGCCACCGCCTGAACAACCCAATGGAATCATCCTCGACTACGAGATACGATACTATGACAAGGTAAAGTGGGATGATAAATGTCTGTGAGTGTTTGTGTGTGTATGTGTGTGTCTGTGTGTTTTATTGTTATGGTCATCACCAGTAACCTCATAGAGTTGATAAAACAGGTGAATCACTATCAACTTCAATCTAAGTCATCTATGTTCACAACTGTTACTGAGAGGCAGCAGCAGTCTCTCTAAAAATACTATCAAAATACCTTATAATACCTTAAATCAAAGTGGAAAAGCTATTGTTGGTATGTTTATAAAGGAGAGGTTTGTCTGTTAAATATAAAGCAACAGCCAGGAGGCAGATAGCTTAGCTACGCATGGAGAATGGATTAATTCATGCATTATTGTTTTCATACATAAAACATCCCAAACTCCAAAAAATAACCATAATGGGCATATATTATATCATGAGTATACACATACTGCATTCTTAAGCATGCAAATATAGATGTAAGTGTCCTGATACCTAGCAGCACAATGTTCATTCTAGAGGTGACCTAATGGAAGCAAGACAGTGTGGAGGAGTTAAACATCCCTTTTGTTTAAGTTTGCTGCCCTCTGATGCACCTTTCATGACTCATACATGTCTATTGCAGGATTGACTCTCAGCTATTTCCAGTCACTGAGCAGAAGTACTAATTGATGATCAAAATAATCAGTGCTATATTTTATTGTAATGAAAGGCTGCTGAAGGCTGAAAGGTGTCAACATGTGTCCAAGATTTATGAATCTTTGAATTGATTCCTGTTCTGCATTTTTTTCCTTCAGTTATGCTCATTGGCCATTAAAGAGTTTGGGTCATACATCATCATTTACACAGTATTATTTCATTTATTTATTTATTTAGTTAATGAGCCTGGGTTGATCTGAGAGCCACAATACATATGTCATGGAGATTGCAGTCATACTGACAAGGTTTTACAGCGATGGAAGGGATTCTGTCCCTTTTTACACAGAGAAGCTGCCTCTGCGCTGCATTTAAGGCTCGCCAATGATCCGCCTTCTCTTAATTTACACAGAACTGAGCAGCACGTCTTTTAGCCTCTTCAGAGTATCATTTTATACAGCGAGCTGGGGTTAAGGATTCAAAGGAAACGTGACTGGTTTGACGTTTACCAGCATCACCATCAGTTTTCTTTCTATTCAGGCAGACATCAAATATGGATCAGGGTCATGCAGCAAAGATGAACATCCATTCATTAACAAGTGGCTACAGTAAGACCTTGTATAACTGTAAAATGACAAATCTTCAAATAAATTGTAAATGAAAGGTTTACTGATTAATTGAATCTAACAAAGCTGTGCATTTTTCGTCGATGAGCAACTGTTGAAGTATGAGTCACCACAGTTTCACAAGCTGTAACACAAAAACTGGAAGTGCTGTTTGCATCTTAAAACGTGTTACCTGTAAAAACAGGGGGGACTTGTCACAGATTTTGATTAGCATTTGCAGTTGCCAGAAGTGTTGTGTGTTAATCACCAGTGAGAATCTGGTAGCTGGGCCTTGCTCATGGGGATTGGTCTGGCTAGAGCATTATATGGAGCTGCGACCCTGTGGATCCACAGACAGGATTGGGTGCACTGTCATACAGATGGCAAGCAGGAGATCTACCCAAATTGTACAAACCTCTGGAAACTTGCACGCTCTGGCTTGTCTTCCAAAGTCCAACCTCTTGTCCCAGTCAAGGGAAATAGAAACAGGCAAAGTACAGCATTACTGTCTCTGTACTTTCCCGTCTACCACAGCTGCCATAAAGACCTCTTATGGAGCTACCCTGAAACAGACTAGCTAGAGGTGCTCAGGTGAAGCTGGATGGGCCAATCCTTCGCACAGATTTGCACAAATGATAATAGAAACAACCGTGATATGCCTAAAATGCCAGGGTCTGAGGTTGAAAGGGCAGCCCAGGACAGGAGGTGCTACGGAGAGCAGTTGTGGATGATCTGTTGAGAGACAAAAGTTGAAGTAATAAGATTTTTATTTCATGTTCAAAATTCTTTTTCATCTCTGAAGAAAGATGGAAAATAAGCAAGACAGTTTTTTAATATTCTCAGCCCTTGTGAGAGGGCTGTTTCATTTGTTTTAAGTGTTTTTGCAGAAGAGAATAAAGTGTGAATGTGATGATAACAACTTTTTGCTGTGTATGTCAACATCTTAAGAGCACTGAAGGATCTTTTTATCTCACTAGCTTAATCCCTTAACGACACGAAGACCAAAGCACCAATTTAACCGCTAGTGGATGCTATTGAAATCAAAACTCCTACTACTCCATTCTGCGAGTCTGAGTGAAGTAATCAAGCCTCCAGCTGTCCTGTAATGGACAAGCTCCTAATTTGTATGTACCAGGAGAGTGAAGCACAAAACACTTCACTGCTGGAGTCCAGCGATCAAACTTGCCTGCTTAAAGGCTGTCAAACCTGGGGCACCAATGAAGGCCTCTGATTCAGGGGTGAATTGTGCAGGCCACGATTACTCTCCCATCAAAGACTGTTGCTCTAGGAAAGAAAAGAACTCCAAAAGAAAGGATAAACCACCACTGAATATCTTGTCTTCTTTGTAATTTAGTCAGCAGGAAGCACAAAGCATTTGGAAACGGAAAGTTAAATTAAAAGCATATCTATCACCCAAAGCTAAATACAAGAATATCCTCGTCTTTTCTGAAGCTGAGCCAAAGCTGCAAAAACAGATAGACTTTCACTGCAGACAGATTAAAAACAAAGAGAAAGCACCTACAAGGGATTGTGTGAGATACACCAAAAAGAACATGCCTCCTCATCCACAGCCCACATTTGATCCTCTGCCATCTTCCGATCCTTTTTACAAAACTGAAGAATATATTTTTCTTGGCTTTTTTTTTTTTTTTTTTTTGAAATCACTTCCAGTCTCTGCATTCGTTTTGTCTTTTTTAATACATACTGCCACCAAACTGGTGCTTCCAAAAACAGAAGTAGAAACTCAAAGTCTTTTGTCAACTGTTTTTTATCTTTTTTTCTCTTAAAAACAACAACAACAACAAAAAAACAGCACGGTCCATGACTCCGGAGGGCAAGTTCACAGATTCCAAATCCCCAGCACATCATAGTGTATGATGTTCATTTCACTGTGCTGCATAAGGGAGGGGAGAGAGAGAATTTGTTTATGGTCGGTATTGCTTCTCTTTGTTAGGTATGTGCTCTGTACTAATGTGTAAATGGTATTTCAAAGGGCAACACGGACCCAACTGTTCATCGTCAGTCACTATACTATTACCACTTCCCATTCATGTACGTTGATGATTTTTTGTGTATGCTGGTATTTGCATCAAATATGCACCGTAGCATCGTCGATCGAAAACATACTAATCACATTAAATGAATAAACTGTGTTTTGAGATCCTGGCTAACTCACATTTTAAAATGCTGCTATGTAATTGAAATGGTCAACGCGTGCAGATTCAGAGTCTAATGTTTAGTGTAATGAAAGCTGGGTCGTAACTACCCTCATTACCGATCTTCATTCACAAAATGAGACTCAAAAGAGATCTTTTAAAGCTCATTAAGTGTAATTCCCCTCCAATTAGTGCATCCATGCCATCATCAGAATGTGCTACCTGAAAGCATTTCATCTGCTGATCAAAGTAAAAACATTTACGGGTTCTGTGGTACAGAGCTCACTGTAGTTCACATATTAACTGTTGATTATTACCAGAAAAACAGCAGAATTATTTGTTTAAGAACTTAGAATATTTTGTTAATAAATAAAATATAATCTTTACGTTTTCTGACAACTTCTGTGATCACGCAAAGAGTTGCCCTCTCTTAGAAGCAAAGGCAGACGTGAAACATTGTTCTACTGTATTAAAACGACTTAGGAAGGAGTTAATGTTGTAATTTCGCTATACAAAGTGTCAGAAAATACAATTTAGATCTAGTCTACAACCAAAAGTCAGCTTTGGTTTCTTTCGACCATGATCACTTACTTTTCCAAATGTAAGCTGTAGAGAAAACTGATCAGTAAATGCTCATATAAAATTATAAGATATTGGTCATTTTGTTAGTTTCTTTTTTGTTGTTGGTGTGAGGGCTTGTTTAAATGTTATGTATTAAAACACACACAGGTTAAGGGACACAAAAAGGAAACTTTCACTTAAGCAAACAAAAACGTCCCAATTCAAACATTAGACAAACTTGCCACTTAAGCAAAATGCAGGAAGTCCTCACAACATTGCTAATCACATTTGTTGAAATCACCATATGATGTATTTCAGCCAAACAGTATGTCAGTTTATAAATGGAAAAGTTAGCTACACTGGCAGCACAAAGTCACTTCTGGTAGTATACCTTTTTTTTTTAACCTTTGTTTGTTCAGGGAGTGTGCCGCTGAGAGTGAATTCTCTTTTTCAGGGACGCCCTGATCACAGTCACACAGTTACACTTTCACACCTGAAAGCTGCCCAGTACAATGACAGGCTTGTCTGTGGCCGCTGAGCAGCTCCACTGGAGCAATTGGGGTTAGGGGCCTTGCTCAAGGGCCCTCCGAGGTGGAATGCGGATGGGGGCAAGCGACCCTCTGATCACAAGCTCGCTTCTCTAACCATTAGGCCGCCACTGCCCCTATTTAACTACAGCTAAGGCTGGAAACTGCTTTTAAACATTAATTCGTTGTTCATGCTGTCTGAATCTATAGGGCACTGTTCATAACGAGGTGTAAGATTAAAAAAAAAGTCTTTCAGCAATACAAATATATCTCAAGAGGTGGGCTGCAGCACTGCAGAACCCTCAGCAGCGCCACAGTTCTTCCCACGGTTTTGTTAAAGCGAAATTTGAGGAAAAGATAGAGAAGAGCAGAAAGAAGAAGTTGAGATTTTGCCTCTTGGAAAGCAATTAGAGCGAGTTTAGGACAGTGTGAAAAGAACTGCTCTTACTGAGAGTTGTACTGTAGCTGCCGCCTGACAGTCACAGATAAAACCCTTACTGTGTCAAAATCAGGGCAGAGACTTTCCGGTAAGTTGGCTTTATTTGCTGCTGCCTTTGCTTTAAAATTATTTAACATGGAAGCCAATATAAAGGCCCAGAATCAAAACCTGACAGTCAGTTCTTTTTATTGTTTCTTCTCTCTTGTTGCACATCCTAAGAATGGAGAAATACTGTATCCTACACTGTAGACGAAGCGACCACATAAAGTGACTAATTTTAGCGCATAGCTCCAAGTCCTCAGGGGGGAGTTTGATAAGCCTTTAGAGCGAGAGGGTACAGGTCTTTCTTACCAGACAGCTGTGCTGTACCTTCTTTTCTTAGACTTTGTCATTTCTCCACCTTCTGTTCCCTCCGTCTTGTCCTCCATCTCTCTTTCACCCCACCCACTCCTCCCATCGTAGTCACTCTATAGATAATGAGGTTTTAATGTAGTAAATTTGATATAGCGGAGGGAGGCAGAATTTTTTTCCCACTACTTATCTCTGGCTCCCAGACCTTCCCAGATGGGCTGCCCTCTAACCTTTTCACTGTGGCAAGCATAGCCCCCCACCACACACTCACACACATACATACTCCTCCAAACCCAAACCCCACCCTGACACAATATCTCCGTCTCTATGGACACTTCCAAACATAACTCTCTACCTTATTTTCCCCCAGATTATTACACTTCAAACTTGTGTCGTGTCCAAATCATGACAACAGGAGTCCAGCTGGTTATTGTGCAAAATATAAACAGTTTGTTTTAAAGAAATTAGGGCGTGTTGATTTGAATGCTGTGTATAAAGGCACTGGATAAACACAGGACTAACAATAGTAGAAGACGTAATGACTTGTGTCGTTTTAGTTTCAATAGAGATACCCACAAACAGTAAAAAATGGTTTAAGATCTTCAAGGCAAAATGGGTGTTTGTTATTAGAATTTTTTATGTTAATTGAAATATCTTCAACCCCGTTTTTTAAAATGTGCGTGTCCTCTTTCATAACCAACTCTCTTTTCCTCTATCTCAAATCCCAACCCTCACTTGCTCTCAGCTCTTTTCCACTCTGAACTCTCCTCCTCATCACCATCATCATCTCTTCCTCTCTTTGCTCTGCCGTCGACCCCTCCGCCTCCCTCATCCTCACGGCAGGATTCCCTCCCCCACCTTTCATGCCATCGCCACACCATATCTGTGGTTCCCTCTGGATCTTTCCATTTTGCCGCGTTTAAACCTTTTTATCTGAAAAAAATTGGTGAGAGGAAGCATAGAAGGAGGGAATAGAAAGATGGTAAAAGGTAGTAGCCTTGGGTTTATGAGATAGACCTGATAGTTCTAAAGCCTAATTCACCACAGGGAGGACGGGCGGAAGGAAGACTAAATGCTCTCGTAGATCTGTCTCTGTGGGCAGTAGCTAATTAACTGCATTATCACTTTGTTATATTTTAAGGAGATGGAGTAAAGAAAAGGTCATAGAGGCGGGAAAAAGAGCAAGTCAGAGGACGAAGTGAAGAGATATTTTTTCAGTATGTGGTCAAAGTAACTGATGACTGGAGGGTAGATTGGATGAGAGGAGGACAAACAGATTCTAGGTGAAGAAGTGAAATATGATATAAAGAGGGGCTTCAGATAAGAGACGAAAGTGATTAAGATCATGGAAATTACGGAAAAGACATTTTTTAACACTAATGGTGTCTTGGATTGCAAATAGTTCTGGTTTGATGTGCAGATGTTTTGAATTATGCCACTTTTGTTTTCTTTCTTTTACTTCCCGAGTAAAATGAGAGCGTGTGGAATTCAGTTTGCTCTGACCAAAACACCAAAAAATGACATTTATGAAACCCGAAGGGGTCGAAGGTGCAACAAAGTTTAAACTATAAAGCAAAGAGCAGAAAATAAAACTGTTTTTTAATCTGGTGTTACATTACTATTGAGTGGTCAGTTCACCAGACCACCATATTATTTGGTTTTGTGTGCAGACACTGTAGATGTTCTCTTATCCAGCTGAAAACAATAAAAAATATTTTTTAGAAAAAGTAACATTTCCCGGTCACTTTGGAATCTGTACACCAGGCAGTAGCTATGTTTCCATTAACTGTCAGGCAAATGTAAGCAAACTTTTGAAATCTGGCCAAAAAAGAAAGTGTAAATTTGGAGCATTTCCTACCACTGGTGTGGAGCGAATAAACTGGGCTGCAAAGCATAGCTGGGTCAAAAGATGGCAGTATATGCAACTTTACACATGGCTGTAATAAACAGAAGCCGAGGTTGCAGACCGGAAACAAAAAACATGGTGGCATTCTGTCGCTTTTTACCATCTAAAATTGCAGTTGTCATGTTCTTCAGATGAGACTTAAGGATACTTTGGCCTCCTTGTTGCTCCACACATACCTGTTGTTGTTGTTATCATGTTGTTATCATACCTTGTTGTTGTGATCAGCCATGGTTTCGCGCATTGGGGGAATATCAAGAAGGACGGCGGAATCAGCTTCTTCAAATACTACTTCGCTTGGGGAGCGGAAATAGCTGCTAAATATTTGCTGCATCACAATGAATTCACAACAGCTGTTTCCATCCCCATTTTGCACACTAACAGTTTTTTGACAAAGGCAAAAACCACCGCAAGTGAGCGCGAAAACATGTTTTTGCAAAATTAAGGAGAATTTTGTCTTTTTTTTTATTTTTTACCATTTCCAATACAACATTTCAAAATGTGCATCAAATACGTTTATTGAAATATGTGTAGTGAACAGTTTTCATAGTGGTTATCTGCATCTGTTATCTGTTATCTGTAGAACATAGTTCCTATAAAATCTGTTGATCTGTGGACTACTCTGAAAAACTAGGACCATCTGTCTTAAAAAATAAAGCCTGTATTTTTTTATGTCATTGCTGTATGCTTCGGGGTAAAGGCAGATGTCTGAGCTGGACAAACCAAACCCAAACTATTCACAGGACTAGATCGGTTTCTTGAGAAGTATGTCAGCACGTCTGTTTTTCAAGTCCACCATGCTGCATCGTCATGTCTCTACAGGAGTCCAGAATGAACAAATGAAACACTGGCAATAAAGAGGGTCTTTCAAATTTTTCCCGAGTTTCACTCTTGAAGGTTCTCCTACTGTTCTTTTTACTCAGGGGTATAATTTAATAAAAATCTAAGAGTCTGATAGAGACGGGCACAGTGTGGCAAAGATCCAAAATGAATTTTTAACTCAAGATGTTGCAGTCACAACATCCTGTCAGTGTGTCGGTGGTGTTACAGTCTGAAAATGGTCTCGGTTTGGACTGGAACTTAAGAAGAAGAATCTATCTTGTCTAGTTAACGGCCAAAAACTAAGTACTAAATTTAGTCTCCTGCGGTCTGTGACTGAAGAAGTATCACAGTCTGTCTTGTATTACTGTGAAACATATTAATCGCTCTCTCAACTTCCGCTTCAGTCTCAGTCATCAGTGCTGAACAGTTCAGTGATCCAGAGTGAAGCACCCAGCGTTGTTCTGGAGGGTCTAAGGCCAGGGACTGGCTACGTGGTCCAGGTGAGGGCCCGCACTGTGGCCGGCTACGGAGCTTACAGCAAGGACATGCTTTTCCAAACACTCACGGACGGTAAGTGGTTGGGTGGGTGGTTGAAGTGTGTGAAGGTGTGTGTGTGTCAGTGGAGGTTCATGTAATGTGGAGGAAAGAGAGTGCAGGACTGAGAGGAAAGTTGAGAGGTTGGGCAAGAGTTAAAATCTTCCTGTGAAGTAATTAAATTCCGCCCTACTTTGTGTATGTGTGTGCCTGTGTGTGCATGAATATATGCATGCTTGTGATCATTTAAAATGAGCCTGGCAGGTTATATTTAAGAGAGAGAGAAAATAATGTCCACTGTCTATTTTCTCCTGCCAGGAATGCCTAGTCTGAAAAAAAAAAAAAAAACATCAAAATAATATGAATCTTTTTATTATGTGTGTGTCTGCAGATGAGTACAAGTCAGAGTTGGGACAGCAGCTCTCCCTGATTGCAGGGTCTTTAGTAGGTGGAGTGTGTATCGTCTCATTAGTGGCTATCGCCATCATCTGTACCAGGTTAGGCACACACACACACACACACACACACACACATGTTGTCCAATTTAAAAAAGAAAAAAAAGGGTACTGACTACGTATTGACTCAAAAAGATTCAGTAAGGCTCATCATTTTCCTTTTTCTTTTCTTTTAAATTTTGGAGTTTTTTGTACTTACCTGATATGTTATTGGCTAGTTAAAGAAAGCACATTACACATTACATTAAATGTAAATGATTACTCCACATAGTTTTAGTGTCTCAGGAAGACTTGACAGTGTGACAGGGAGGCAGCTTGCACAATACAGAGACTCTCAACGTGAAGCAGCTCAGTGGAATTTAGTAGTCATTAATTTTTATTTTGGTATTTTCTACTGTGACATGTGACATGTCAACATGCCTTCTGTCAAAAGGTCTATTGTGACCCAAAAAAAAAAAAAAAAAAAAAAAGTCTCATCCCAGAGCTTACAACCACATCTAACAATCTGGAGCAGCCGTCACATGATAACAGGTTTACAATCCCCACCTCCTTATAAGACCATCTGTTATCATGTGAAGCTCCATACTTTGGTCATGTGATGAACCATCTCCATGACAACTGAGCAAACTGAATCTGATGAGCAACAAAATGAGATGTGGTTTAAAGGGACAAAGTGTACCTTGAGTCAAGATTTTTTTTTGTATAGAATAAACTTTCACAACAATCATTTATTAATTTTTTTTCACAGTAATTTGATGGAGTCTGGTGGATTTTGAGTGTCTTATTTACGTTTTGTAACCATAAAAGCTTTGCTGTTCAAAACACAGTGATTAACCTACACTGGGACATAAAATTCAGGTTTATATCTGTTTAAACTCATTAATTTAGAAAAATCAGAACCTTTTGTAAGAAGAAATTTAAGGGAACTTAAATTAACCTATCAATGTTCATCTGCCGGATTTACCTTAAAATTTCAATTATGATGCAGATAAAATGGGCTCTGTACAAGAAACTATTGTAAGTTTGCTTAATGTGGCAATTAACTACAGTTTCTTGATAACAAAGTTGCTAATCACGACAAATTGGAGTGCAATTTTGGAATGATAACAGCTGTGTCCAAATTCAGGGGCCACATCCTCCGAAGGCCGTATTTGTAGACCGACTCCGTCACAGCGGCATGACGAAGGCTGTCCCATTTTTTCAGCTCCTTCAGATGCACCTGATGAATCCCCCGATGAAGGATCCAACCTATCCCAAGATTCATAGTGTGCCAATCTTTTTTATGCTTTTCTAAGCAAACAGCAGACTAAGTAGCAGCAGTTAAAGGACACGTTTTAAATGTAAGTATTAAAATAACAAGCTGCAAATTTCTGGCCCCTCTTTTATGTGCTCTTAAGCTAACTGCCATGTCATAGTTGCAAGATGACAGGAGTGGTGCATCGTGTCTCAAGGAGTGATTGGTGACAAAAACAGGAAATGCTCGGTAGATCGGACGTCTCATTTAGCAGAAGTTTTGGCTCACCCGTTGCAGCTGATGGAGGTGTGTCCTTCGTGGGCCTTTGTGGGCTTGAAGGATGCAGCCCCTGAATTGGGACACAGCTGATGACATTGCTTTTGAACAATAATTTGGTTCTACAATGGCTCAAAATAGATCCGGACTTCCTGAAAGTTTCTGTGACCCCATGACCTCCCTGTAATAGCAAGTGATGAGCTCTCTTCTGTATGCAGGATACAGGAGTTATGAAGATCAATTGACGTGCCAAAATTTTTAAAATTGCATTTCTTTGATTCCATCCTCAGATCAAATCAGGAAACGCAAGCTGACAACACAGAACAATAACAAGTCATCCAATACTAATGAATATCTGAAAGACTCTTTCCTTCCTCCTTTCCTTCCTTTTTTCTTTCTTTCAAGCAATATTACTATTTTTGACATTCAGTAGGATTATTAATTTTAACTCATCTCAAAAAAAGACAAGCAATTAGCATTTCTCACATTTGTGTAACATTTC
>JAPZDX010000020.1:8693943-8709540 GCA_029783625.1 Naso annulatus | reverse complement strand
CCGATCTCAGCAACAAAGATAAAATGATTCATTGATAACAAATAATGATTTTTCCGCCGAGCAATATAGTTCTTCAGCGACATTTAGCAGAATGGTTTCCTAGCAATGCACAGATGCAGCAGACTGATGCAGCAACACACAGACACAGTGAAAGGCGTGCTCAAAGATGAGGTTTTTATTAACAGTTATCTGGATATTGTCATCAGTTGTGCAACTTGTTCTTGGCAAAGTTTTTTTTCCTATTCCAACGAAAATGTTGTTGCTTGCTTAGTAAACGCAGGATCTTTCATCAGACACCAGGAACGGCTGATCAGTGGATCACTGATGTACCGGTTAAGTCCCGCTTGTAGGTCAACATAACTGCTGAAACCATCGGGTTCACCTTTCCTGTTTTTCACAGTGGCAGAAAACTGTTGGAGAGACTGGTTTAGCTGTATTTTGGTGATTGTTTTAAAATCAGTTGCCAGCTTTTTCTCGTCACACCAGGTCTGAAAACAGCAAACTAACCACAACATCTGTTTAATGGTCCCGGCTTTGTTTCTCGACTTTTCCAGCTCTTCAGTGTCTCTCTCATTAATATCAGCTTGTCTTCTTTCCTTTTTCTCTTCCTCCTCCATCCTGTTCATCTCTTTCCATCACTCATCCAGGCTTAGTCCTCCTGGTAAATCAAAATTAACGCCAAAATCTGACATTTTGAAACAATCTGTTTGGCTGGCGCAGTTTTACTTTTGCAGTGTGGTCACAGCTGTGTGTTTGTAGAGTATTTTACAGCAGCTTGGAACATGGCTCAGCCAATCAGAATCAAGTACCAGAATAATCTGTTTTATAAAACACTTGCCACAGTATTTCAAACTTTATGATGATCATATACACACTCCTGTTGGCTAGTCATGGTTATGTCATTGCTATGTTGATGCAGGACTGTTATGTTTGACTGTGGAAATTATGAATAACAACTAATTGCGTTAACTTTCTTCGCAAAGCGCCCATACATTGTTCCTCTCAGCTGTCGTAGTTCCAGTAAACAGATGATATTCACAAAAAATGGAATTTATATACCGGTGAATCAAATAAAAAGTGAAAGGGCATGTATTTAGTACTTTCTGTCTTGTTTTTACGTGACAATCAATCTCAGTTCCTTTTGAAGTTGTTCTCCACTGCTGATTATTTGAAAAGCTTGTACAACATTGCATGATCAGAGGCAGTGAAAGCGAAATGTGCAAATGTAACCACAAAATAAAACTTTTGTGCCGGCCATTGTTACTTATATTTCCTTTGTCAGTGTTTTTAGTGAGCTGCAATCTAAAACTTTTTACCGTGGTTTTCGTGCCATGTTGTGTGAAGTGCAAGTATGTGCTGCTTTTCTGTTTCCTTTACTTTGACAGCAACACCCATGCTTCAAATCATGGAAAACATGCAGACAGATCAAAAAGTGAGGTTGCTGTTTGACAAACAATACAAAGAGCTAAAGTGACTTTGAACATGTTGTGATTGTTGCCAGACATTGTGGTCCCTGCATCAAAAAGGGCAGCCCCTGGGGAGTTTTGCGCGTTTCACTGGGTAGAGTTTACAGAGGATGATGCAACCAAACAAAAAGTCATGCAGTCAGCTGGAGTTCTTTGGGTGAAAACCCTTCAGCCAGTGAATGAGGTCATAGGATAATAGACTCATTCGAGCCAACAGGGAGGCAGACAAGCCTAGCAAAGCTCAATGCAGCTGTACGTGCTGAAGATATCAAAACAAAAAGCTCACAGCGGGCACACAATCACACAGAAAAGGGAGGTGTGAAGATAGGATAAAATTTTTCCCCAGTCTGTTGAATGTCAAGTTTCTGTTTTGACATGGATGGGGGATTTTTTGGCACAAATGGAATGAATCTATCTGCACTGGTTCAAAAGTACAGACTGAGGCTGGGGTGGGCTTTTTTTGGCACTCAGTTTGCAGGTGATGAACATCATCTGAATGTCACGGTGAAGCCAAGCATGCAGATGAGTCACTGTGTTTTCAGAATGGATACTTCCAGCAAAATATCCACATATCAGGTTAATGTCCTAACTGGCTGGGCTTTGTCTAAGTGGTCTTTCTTCTTTAAGTGACCAAAATATATATATATATTTTTTTTATTTATTAAACATAATTATTTTTTAAATTGCATGTTGTATCTAAAAGAAACATGAGGGAAAATTGCAAGTATTACCTCAAACAAATTTGGCAACAGACTGCAAGGGCTGCAACAGATTATTATTTTTGTTATTGATTAGTCTGCTGCTGATGCCCTAAAATTATTTGTTCTATAAAATGACAAATATTATGACTCAAGTGCTTTCACATCTTCATCCTCTAAAAATGACTCGCAGTAAGAGGTTGCTGGTGTTAACACATGACAGTGCATGTCACCACTTTCCAGCTCCAGTTTCAAGATACGAGGTGGGACAGATAGTGTGACCGCTGAATTCTTGCATTGTCCAACAGAAGCCATGCGTGGCTGTATTCAAACTTTCCCCAGGACTTCCTCGTATGTCAGTTTTCCTCATTTTTCCCTCAGTTTGGCAGTTGACAGAGATCCATCATGTGGTTCATCCTCTGGCTGTGTTCACCTAGGATCTTGTTAGGACTGGTACGCTGACTGGCATGTGCAGCAGGGTGTCTCTGCACTTTGTACGGGACAGAGAACATTTACTTCATGTTCGCCAAAGGTAGTCTGAACCTTTAGTGTCTGACGTGTGAGGTCACACCAACTGTTGTGCAGTGTCTTTCAAAGTGTGCAAAGTGATCTGTTTTCACTGCTGAGTATCTGAAGAAAGTGTACACATTTTACTGCCTGAACATTGGATCGAAGCAGAGAGGCTGAATGCTTTAACTTTGGTCATCGATTTTCCTCATAATATCTGATGTTTAGTGAAGCTCAATGGTTAGTCAATTAATTAAGTCCATCAACAAAAAATTAACATATAAACAGCGTTTTAAGCAAGTGTCAAAATTCTGTGATTACAGCTTAAATGTGTTTGTCTGCTGGTTTCTTCAGTTCTGTGATAGTTTGTTGTGATTTTATTCATTTTAAAGGGAAGATCAGACGCAATCAGTTACATGTAATTTTATTTATAATTGTACTTTTAATTTCAGTGAAACCTACCACTTCTTTATTTTATAGATATATCGCCAGATTTGTGTACCCACAGCAGTTTGTTCAAAGTTTTTCTGTGGCAGTAACATGACACCTTATTGGCTAACTAATAAATGATGCTGAGGAGACTACAGGAGGTCCTGCTAACCCCAATATAAATAATTCATGCCAAAACTGAAACAGTGGTGAGAATGCACCTCCTGATTGCAGGCTATGTTGTCACTCTAGTGTAGCATTGACATACATTGCATCACCTTATTGTAATGTTCGGTACTACATACTCATACAAGCCTTGTCAAGTCAGTGAACCATCAGCGCATGTAGCTCTGTATGAATTCCTCCCTCTTCGTTCTGTAACAGGTAACAGACCGGCCTGCAGGTTATTGACACGAACTTATAGCCAGATTAGCAGATAGCAGGAAGATGTAAGGTGTGTTTTAAAATTTGGGGGCCTACCCACAAGCAGTGAGAAGGTCTAAAAGTGTGCACTAAAGGAGGCTCTGTGCTCTTTGCTCCTGTTAAAGAAAGAAAACACATTTAGAAAGCATCATAATCTGATTTTCATTAGTCTTTAACATTTCCACATGCAGTAAGGTTGAGTTTTCCCAAATTCATCACGATTATATAATGACTGTGCTGGCGTTTGGTCAACTGAGTTGGCAGCTTTAATGTCACATGGCTCATTACAGTCCTGCTCAACCTAGTGGTGGAGCAACACGTTGATTCTTCCCCGGCTAGACAGCCCATTGGTCCAGAATTCCCCAGTTAATTTAGACAAGAGGATTTCTCTGGATCGGTTACAGCTGAGTTACTAGAGGCTTTAGAGAAGGGAAGGATTAATGTGTGGTGTAACTTTATTTCTGGCTTTCTTTTTCTGATACATTGTGTCTTCGCTGAGGGATTTGCCCCAAGAAATTATTGAGAATTACGGATATCCAAAAATAAATAACCTATCTTATTAAAATTTATATTATCAGGCAGGTAAATTAATTTGTTAAAGGGATCAATAAAAGAATTCTTTCCCATTCAGGCGGCCTGCCACTGAATGAGGAGTGTTGAGCAAATAGCCTTAGGGTTCACTGGAGCCACTTAAAGTGGCTATAATTACCACTGAGGTCTGGCCTAATTGGAAGTGACACACACCATCAGGTGGCTTAGAAATGCAGGTTACCAATGGCTAAGTGACAGAGAAATACGACAATGACCTAGACATGGCAGTGCTGACCACTCTCTCTTTTGTTCATTTCTGCTTGGTAACAGCCTGGTGTTAATCTCTCTCCCCTTTTAAAGTATAGGTCTCTGGCCAAGGGACCTGACTGTTAAGATAGATGTGAACGCTGAGCGGATTAAGTCCTTTGTTTTGCTGTTACCTCAGGTTATCAGAGCGCTCTGAGAAACGGCAGCAGATCAAAGGGAGCTGTGCAGTCTTAATTTTCATGAAATTGGGACACTGGCTGCGTGCGTTATGTGTATGCACATGAAGGAAGCGAAGACTAAGGGTGTTGTGCTGGAAGAGCTGTGCTTGCTCCAGAAAGTAATTGAGAAGCTTGAAATGTCCGTCGTATCAAACTGTCTTGAGTGCATCAGAATGGGGAGAGGTAACAGGTATGTGAGCTTGATCACTTCACATTCACTCGAGTTAATGTAGTTTTCTGTTCTATGTCGGGAAACATGTTAATTTTGACAAGAAAACAGTTTATTTTTCTTTGCTTAAATAATACTCATGGGTGGTAACAGAGGAATCCACCTCTAGGTTTAACTGCATGTTGTGGTTTACTACCGTAAAAATCTGTCCAAGGAGCAAACACAGTATTTTTAAACTGTGTGAAGCTTTAGATAATACAAGCTTGTGAAGTCGCTGCATCTACACAGCTGAGATTAAATACCTCTGTGCTCACCTCCACGGTGTCATACCAGTGAATGGAGACGAGAAAGCTTCTTAGCCGTAAGTTTAGGCTGCACAGCATGCTGGGAGTGGCAGACCTTAAACCAAACCTTAATCATCAGTTTCCTAAAGCATTGGTAGAGTTTGTTGAGGGGTCAGGAGACAGACAGGAAGTGCTGTTTGTCGGGGAACCCTAACACTGGATCCCCAAGGGGGGCCTAAAAATACAAATGCAACCTCTAGGGAGCTATACGCCATAACCCCTGCTTGTTGTGATAAGTGACATTAGCAGATATATGAAAGCAAGCCTCAAATCAAAGGTCTGTTCTTCTTGAAAATAAAGTGAATACAGGCAAAAGTGATTTCTTTTTCATGTGATGCACACAAAAAATCATGACACAAATCAGTTTATATCTCAGAAGTCAGGTTAGCACTTTTTAATGTCTGTATGTTGAGAAGAAGAGATTGAATTCATTGTGTAAACAAAAACTCCTAAATACAGAGAAGTACAGTGTTCAGTTTTAGGATCAGTAAGTTGGAATAAAGCACATTCAGGGTTGGACATTTTCTCTCTAGTCTTTTAACTGCATCTTCCAAATGAAGTAGACAGTGGATGTTCTCCTCACAGTACTGTAGATGGAAAACCTGTGCACTCGTGCATGACTGGATTTGTTTTACAATCTTGCGACGTACGTAATCCCATGGACTCATTCAGTTTTTGTTTTGTTCAGCCATTACTGGCAGCTTGAGCTCGCCAAAAAGGGCTGGTCTTATTTTGTAGCAAGGGAAGGGTGTGGAGGTTTTAAAATTGTAGTCCTCACCACAGACACATCTGAGTTTACTTTGTGTTCATTGTTAATGTAAGGCACATATTTTCGTTCCAGGCTTATTTTGGAGTTTTTAGTCTCACTACAGACAGGAAATGCTCGGTCCTATTTTGGATTTCCAGCTCTCTTTTCTGACTTCACGTGGTCCGCACTTTTCTCTCCTTTGACATTTGCTGGTACTGTATCTGTATGTGAATGCTGCCAGTGTCAGAGAGAATCCCCACATTGAGGCTTGAAAGAAGCTTATGTAATCATTATCGTTACACACACAGACAGCAGCACAGGCCCTTCATCTGTGTGTAAAATGATTTTATATGAGATGGGCAACATGGCAGCTCCTGAAGAGTGAGGCCAAAACATCTAAATTGCCCCCTGTTGGCTGGCTGTGGGAAAGGTCATGCCCCCCCTCCACTTAAACAGAAGGGACATGGGTCAGATTAACAAAATCAAAGTACACTTCAAATATATTTTTTTCCAAAGATGTTTCAGGTGTTTTTAGGTAGTTCTTATTGCTGGTTTCGATTGGTTAATTCATGCTTTAAAATAGGGTGTAATGCGTTACGGTTGACAGCCACCTAAAGGGCCGATCACACTGAGAGGCGCTGCACCAAGCGCGGCCACTCCAAAAACACCATGGAAGTCCATCTGTAGGAACATACAGCCAGTATTAACTTCTCGTCTATGTTCATCATCATCCTATTGTTTCTGCTACTGTTGCCCTGGCAGTAAAACAGGAAGGACGTGGTGAGTATTAAAGCCCACCTCAGACTTGATTAAATTGGCTGCTTCGGCTAGAAGAGACATTGATGAGCAGTGCAATTCCGCTCCTTGAGCTAAAAAAGATTATATTATTTAAACTTTTCTTGCGGCCAAAAACTCCTAACAAAAAATTTAAAAAAACCTCACATCACTTAGCATTAAGAGAGGAGTGCATGGCAGGCGCACTGTACCACAGAAAAATAATTTTTAGCCATGCTTCTCAGTGTGATCAGTCCTTAACCCTAGATACAGGGGTTGACTGAATGTGGAGGTTTGAGCGAGACCTCGATAATGACAATCTCCTGCGTGAAATTTCTGAATTTATCTGTTTTATTGTGCGAATTCTGGTTTTGATAGCTTTATAGAGATTTTACCAACCAGCTTGATACTTTCTCAAACAGATTTTTTTTCCCCCTGAGTTTTAATTATAACACAGTCTTTTAGTCTTGCTCAGCATGTGTTTGGGCCAACTCATAAATGTGGCCACGCCTTAGATTTAGTATGTAGAGCCTGAATGTGAGCTGTCTAATCCACTATCCATTATATTTTGCAGCCTGTCTGTCTGTAAACATTGAAACTCTGTGTCCCAGGTCGCTTTTCCTGCCCTTTCAACCCCTGCACCTTTAATAGACTTTCTAACCCTAATGCAGCTGCTCCACTGTATCCATTTCTTATCATCTCTTCATAGACACCTCTGGAAATGGTGTCATTACTTAATTCCACGGGTACTTATATTCTTGATTGTGTTGCTCCTTAGATCAAGACAAGCTTAATGTAATTTCTCAGTAAATGCCAGGTGTATGAATGACTCTACCTGTGCTCTGAGACAGTGCTGCAGGAAGGCAGAATGGGGGAAAAAAAGAAAAAAGTAATAAGAGTTGCTTCATACATCAGCTTGATTCAGTACCAGGACACTGTTAAAGCAGTGAGGGCAAAATATTTCTTCTACTTAGAAGCAAACAATTGGCTTGACCTGAAGTTCTTCTTAACCATGAAATGCTGTTATCAGCCTTACTGGCAATACTAATCGTGACCCCTTCACAGTAACCTGTGAAAACTTCCTCAAATTTTTTGTTGACAAGATAGCTGATATTAAAAGGAAAGTATCCTGCCCTTCTCCGGTACATTTATTTATTTGTTTGTTTGTTTGTTAGTTTTTATTTGGATCCCCATTAGCCACTACCAAGGTGGAAGCTATTCTTCCTCGGATCCAAACAATTAAAAATGTTACATTACAATATAATATGACTAAAAAGCACAAGAGAACAAACTTTCAGTTCAACATAAATAAAAGTACTAATGTCAACAACAATATCTGAGTTTGTTAGACAGGAAGTTAAAAAAACTCTCTGTGCATGCCCAGTATTAAAGTTATGGCCATTGCAACTGGTGGAGGTGCAGGAATGAAACATTTCTTATGACACAAAGCAAAGAAATAACCATCTTGTCCTACACCAGTGATAAACCTAAGGTCCTGTGCATTCTGATGATGTTAGTTCTGCTACAGTTCAGAGTGACACGCGCAGCTCTGTGCTGGACCAACTGTAATTTTTTCAAGTCTTTATTTGATGCTCTTGACCACACCACTGGACAGGAATCCAGATGAGTAAGAACTAGTGTTAGTGACATTCTTGGTCCTCCTACAGCCCTGTCTGTTTTCATTCAGTTTGAGCCTGTTTTCCTTTTCTTTGTGCAAGAAGTAGTTTGTCATCTGAAGCCCACAACATGCCCGTCTGACCACATTCCCTTACTGCCTCTCAAAGAGGTGTTTGATATGGTAGGACGCAGCATTCTGTCCGTCATAAATAGCTGCTTTTCCACAGGTTATTTTCTCTTCTTGTTTTAAACAAGTTTAGCTGCTCCTTGAGAAACCCAACATGGATCTCGAGCCTAACATTTTATCCAATTTTAGGTCACTTTCGAAGCTTCCATTGTTATGTAAAATTCTGTAAAAAGTTGTTTCCCAGCGATGGCAAAAGCAAAATATTTTAAGCTTTTCAATCTGGTTTTAAGAGGCACGGCAGCACTGAAACGGCTCCTTTTGAAAGTTGAAAATGTTTGTCACTTTTATATCTTAGTACCACATTCGATATGACTGATCACTCGAGCAATGCGTTAGGATTAAGGGAACAGCCCTAAAATACTTTGTCATAGCTGAAACAAACACAAATTCAGAATGGCTGCAACCAGCAGTGTACGACAAACTGTTGTTGAGTTATTTTGGTGGGGGAGATTGTAAACTGTTGTGGAATGTATTGTTGCAGTCAGTAATTTTTATGTCCTCACTTTCAGTTTTTGCAAATATACAGAAAGAAAGGATTTAATTAACATGATTAGGGGTGTAACAGAAAATATCAATACATATTGATATCGCCGTAATATATTTAGCGATATTGTGTCGATTCTCAAAAACACTGTATCCTACTGCTCCTGCCCCCTACTGCTTTTGCCAAAAAAGTAATGCTGTGGTATTATCATGGCATAAAAGCATTAAATGTTTTCTTTACTCATATTTTTTGGATATTGTAGTGTGTTCTTTATACTATGACAG
Organism: Naso annulatus; assembly: GCA_029783625.1. NCBI lineage: Eukaryota > Metazoa > Chordata > Actinopteri > Acanthuriformes > Acanthuridae > Naso > Naso annulatus. The sequence continues at coordinate 8,700,394 of JAPZDX010000020.1, read as the reverse complement.
TTTTCCTAAAATTTGATTGAAAAAATATTACAATATATCACCTTATATCGCAATATATTGCAATATATAGTACTGTAACCCCTGTATCTCGACACGTAGCATATCGTCAGGTTCTTGCCAGTATGCAGCCCTACATGTGTTGCGTAAGACGACTGAAACATTTTTGACTTCTTGTTGCAGCTATTGCGAATTTGCACTTGTTTCTGTCAGCGAATGTAATGCCTCCCCATCCTTAACCCTCTTTACCTACGGGGCTCCTCAGGGCTCTGTTCCTGCACCTCCTCTCTTCTTTGTATATCCTCCTAATTGTTTCCCTTATGTAAAAGCATGATGGCAACATCCTCCATTGCCACTCCAAACTATATCTCCTACTAAAATGCCACAGCCTTTAGTCATTGTAGTCCCTAATATGACCAGGGCTTTAAAGATTGGATGTTGCAGAACTTCTCTGTGCTAAACACATTGAAAACTGAGGTTCTCTTTGGCCATTCTGAATCCAATGATATCTTTTGTGGGAAACTTGGCCTGCTGTCCCCCTTTTTCGAACTATATACAAAAAAGCCTTGGGGTGATTTTTGACTTTGCATTTAAAATTGACAGTTTTAAACTGGCTTAGCCTGTCTGTCAGACAAAACGATACTTGAAGAGGTCCCCCGAAACTCTCAGTTAATCATCCGCTTTGGTCTGCAGTTGATACTGAATATGTAATTTTTAGTCGCTGCTCTTTAAAAATTCTCGTTAACATTGACGTTGAAGTCAATTGTCATATTCAAGGTGTTGTGGCTCCAATATTATATCTACTGCATGTGCCGATTAACAAAAGTAACCCTTCCTTCTGGATGGACTATAATTAAGTAGGTCTATAATTTAGTTCCTTCAGTCCTTCTCTCTCCTTCATTTCATTTATCAATTTACTGTATCCTCTCTAGTAACAGTGTTTTTTAATGAGTTCAACATGTTTCAGTGTTTGATTTTTTTGTGTTTAAAGTTTTAGTCAAAGAAATCTGGTAACTCCTGATAAAATAAAGTATTTCATTTTTAACAATATCATGACTTTTGGGCATAGAGTTCTCTTTCACTTCTCACATAGATCCCACTTCCCTGCAGGATGGAGTCATCTTGTCTGGACCTGGCTTTGGAAGGTGAGCGGCTCTGTAAGGCTGGTGACTATCGTGCCGGTGTTTCCTTCTTTGAATCTGCCATCCAGGTTGGAACAGAAGACCTTCAGATCCTCAGTGCAATCTACAGCCAGCTGGGCAATGCCTACTTTCACTTACAAGAGTATAATAAAGCCTTAGAGTACCATCGACATGACCTCACACTTACCAGGTAGGCAGTTTTACAACTTCAATATGAATTAGTTCTGAAACAGGATCCACCTTTGTATCCTGCTGTGGGATTTCAGACCAGATTTCTTTTGAGTAACCATGCATACAGGTGTTATGCAAGTTCAGTGTCAATAATGTAAGTTTTAACAATATGTTTTGAACGCTAAAACTTTTTTTTAATCACCTCCATCATTTAATTGATTCTTGACTTCACTGTATCGCTGCTTGTGGCTGTAAATTACTTTCTTGCCTCTTGTGTTTTTGTGCGAATACACTTCAGTAGTTCTCTAATATTCCAGTCTAATTATTTCTTAATGTTGTTTTCTCCTTTGAAATCCCAGAACAATTGGAGATGAGCTTGGTGAGGCAAAAGCCAGTGGCAACCTTGGGAACACTTTAAAGCTTTTGGGACGGTATGATGAAGCAGTGATTTGTTGCCAAAGACATTTGGATATCACCAGAGCCATTTATGATAAGGTGGGTCGTATTTTAGAGATATTTGTAACTACAAGAAGAGAATCATTTAGATGTAGATGAAACATTTCTTCAGGCCTTTTACTTTATGGGTGACTTTGCATTTTGCTAACACAGATATTGAACATGTTCTGTATCTGTGTTAGCACTGTTGTGCAAATAAAAAGTTCAGTTAATGACTGAAAGGCCCATTTGATTAAAATAAATGGTACCAAATTCGTTTTCAATCAAACCACATGACATGCTCTGCAAATACGCATACCAAACCCACAGCGGGTTCGGTATGCACGATGGCTGTGGGGTGTCACAGCGTACCAGCATTTAGAATAGTTTGCCAGACCACATGCAATGAAGCAGGTCTGGTGTCAGTGTATTTTAAGTATATAATTATAGCACTGGTCACTCTGGTTTCTGTGAATCTGCTGTGCGTGCTGTAGGTTGGGCAGGCTCGAGCGCTGTATAATTTCGGGAACGTTTACCACGCCAAGGGCAAGAGCATCTGCTGGACAGGAGCGGAGCCGGGGGAGTTCTCGGAGGAGGCCAGGATAGCCCTGAGGAAAGCTGCACAGTACTATGAGTGAGTTTGTATCACGTCGTTTACTTCAAAACATTGGCTATTTGTTGTTTTACGTTCATTTTGTACGCCTTTAAGAATGTTACATGTGACATGGATGTAAAACTGCCAGTAACCCAATAGGAGAGTGACGTGTTTCACTGCCACAGTAACCTTGTTAGTGCAGGTAATTGTTTATGTTTCTGTGTCATCCAGTGTGGCAGTACAGTAATCCACCATTTTACAGAGCAAAAAACAAAAGAGAAAAAAAAAGTTTGATTATGTTTTTTTCTAGTATCATGTTTCTGTGGGAAAAAAGTGTACGCTGAAAGAAACTGCTACAGGCCTACAGTAAACCAATAATTTAGACTGACATATCATCCAAAACAAAATACCAGATCTCACTTTTTTGATGAAGGCACCATGTTATGAATGTATGTCTCTCCAGCTCATGACTGTAACTTGTATCAAAGTTTTTTCAAGTAAGATGCCGAAGTCCGACATAACTTTTTGTAAATCTGAAAGCCAATGACTCAGATATAAAATGTAACTTCCTGTAAGCTTGATGGATGCTGTCTAACATTTGTAACAAAAATGTTTTCTTCCAAGGCTCAAAGCAGACCATGACGGTTGATACGCCCCCCCCGCTTTCCTGTAAAGTTCAGTCCTGACCTTGACAGTTTATTTTGACAAAATAATCTTAACTCAAAGTCCACTTAGTAGCTTTTTCTACCATTTGAACCCAAGTATTACAAATGCTGTTACTTAAAAAAAAAAAATAATAATAATAAAAAAAAAAAAGGTTTGGTTTTGAGGGCTGGCTCGTTGGTGGGCCATGACATGTTAAAAAACACCCTAAAAACAAAGACGTCTTTTTTGTTTGTTTGTTTGTTTGTTGATTTCTTTTTGGGTGGATTTACAAAACTGTCCATATGCTTATGTAAAATAATGTGTTTCTTTTATTTATTTTTTGGTTCTGTTTTTCTTTTTTTTTCCTAAAGGGCAAACCTTTGCATGGTGAAGGAGTTGGGCGATAAGGCAGCCCAGGGTCGTACCTATGGTAACCTAGGCAACACTTACTATCTGTTGGGTGACTTTGAAAATGCAGTAGCTGCACATGAAAAGGTAGGTGGCAAACTTGTGGTGACAGTCAGAAGTACTTGGTTAGTGTCTGCTACACGCCACCTGCTTCAAATTTCCTTTCTTTCTTGTTTTTTTTAAGGCCTTTGATAGACGAGTAACAAACTGTCGTTATTGCACAAATCTGTTAGAAGATGTAAAGGCTCTGTCTGTCTTGATTGACCCTCACGGCAGTCTCATGCATCCTACTGTTTGTCCTGTTTGGCAGCGGCTACTCATTGCTAAAGAGTTTGGGGATAAGTCTGCTGAGAGGAGGGCCCACTGTAACCTTGGCAATGCTCACATATTCCTCAGCCACTTTGAAGTGGCAGCTGGTCATTACAAGTAAGTGAACATGTTAGGCTTGAGGCCTTTCTTACTTTGTGATGGTCACTGGAAGATATCTTTGAATATCATCTTCCAACTTGAGAACAAAAACTGCATGCTAAGATTGTTTTTCATTTTAAAACAGTTTCAACACTGATCCTTAAGTATTTTTTTTCCCCTCATTTCTTCTTTGTACAGTAAAAGCTTAAGAGACAGAATCAAAAAGATAAATGTCATTTCACTAATGAATACACAACAATAAATCAATTCAAAAACAAAAAATATCAAAACTAACTTAAATGTTCCCCTCCAGGAAAATTGTTTATGACACGGGCGAAGAATAAGGTTTTGTTGGCAAGGCTTTACTTTGTCTCCCTATTAGCATTTATAAACGGTATATAACATTTAATGAAAGGTTTGTAACTCTTCCTGTTGGCTAAGGCTGCACGATTTTGAAAAACTTTCTAATGGTCTGATAATTGTGATATTAGAGGGAATGATCCGTTTATGTCATAATTTTCATTTCATTGAAAAACATTAAAATGATTATGGTGTTCCAGCATTTTCTTGATACAGAAGCCCTTGCAAAAACTAAACAGTGAGAGAAAAGAAAGGAGCATTCTCCTGCTCCCACCCATAGACATTCTTTGACCGTCTTCCTCCTCTTCTGTTTCGCCCTCAGGAGGACTCTGCAGCTGGCCAGGCTTTTGAAGGACAAAGCAGTGGAGGCTCAGGCCTGTTATAGTCTTGGGAACACCTACACACTACTGCAGGACTATGAGAGAGCCATTGATTACCACCTCAAACATCTGGTCATTGCTCAGGACCTCAATGACAGGTATCAGCCATTTGTTGTGAGCTTTTCACCAAACTGTCTTTGAAGTGTAATGAGTGTGAACAGTTTGAATGTGGGTGGCCCCTGCATTAATTACTAGCTAACACCATGAACAACTGAGCAACAGCAAATTGCAGAAACACTACAAAGCAGACAAAGCCTCAAGAAATTTTGGGGAAGTATTTGGGGTTTTGCTTTCAGGACTTAATGACATAAACATGTAAAACCAGCTATGAGATGCCACCATGAAGACTATTCAAAATGATCCGCCAGCAGATTGAGATTAGGATCAGGTGGCTGCGATTGTGCTGCATGATAGTGTAATAAATGCTCTTTCTGTCCTTGCTTAATCTCATCTGAAGTTGCTCGGCCTGTTTCCCTCTTGTGTCTCGCTGCAGAGTCGGTGAAGGAAGAGCGTACTGGAGTCTAGGAAATGCCCATACTGCCCTGGGGAATCATCAGCAAGCCATGTACTTTGCTGAGAAACATCTGGAAATTGCCAAAGAGGTGAGTGTTTATGGTTCCCCCTCCTTTCTCAGAGTCCAATCAGCATTTGCCATCAGGCAACATCCCCCTCTACTGGCTGTATGAGGAACAGCAGGGAATAATGGCTTCTTTGTATGCGGTACTTGTATGTAGGCATGCATTAAGGATTTTTATGGACGTGAACAAAGTGTTAAAATTAATTTCACTTAGAAACAGTATGTTTTGTAGTCATATGCTTACATTAAGCTTTACTTTTTTTCACACTGACTTTGACATTGTTGCAGACTGGAGACAAGAGCAGTGAGGTGACGGCCAGGATGAACTTGTCGGACCTACGGCTGGTCGTAGGCCTGAAGTCCAACTCCAGCCTCCATCCCAACATCTTTCGTAACACCAGTACTAACAGCTCTGCATTGACAGCAAGCTTCCATGGTTATCCCAACCTCTCAGGTAGGGCTGCACAGTTAAAATTAAATTTTGAAATTAAATCAAAATCACAATATGAACTAATGCAATTTTAAATAGCAGGGGGTGCAATATTTATTAAAGGACAAATGTATGAGTCAAAATACCATTTTGGTTCAAATATGGTGGTGCTGCAGAGTTGTTCTGGCCAACACATCACATTCTACAGACTTAAAAAAAAACTCTTTGTTTGGTACGGATCCCTTCAAAAATCACACCATAATCTTTTTAATGTTTAATGTTTAATGTTGTGCAGTAAAAATGAGAAGAATTGTGTAAAAATGACCATTCGCTTTAATATTGGAAATCTTATTGCAGTTGCAATATCAGTCCAAATAATTGCAATTAGATTTTTTTCAAAATCGTGCAGTCCGAGGTACAGCTGCATTTCCCAGGAAAGTGATTCATTTCACAGACAATTTAAAAATCCATTCATACATTTTGGGATGTGTAGCAATATTATCATGACCAGATGTAATGATTTGTCAGAGATTGTCCCAGTTTCAACCTGGATGTCCTAAGACCCGACACATATCTGTAAAACGCTAAGATGTCCTGGTTTACAACATTTACTTAGAAACTGTCCCAATTTTCACCACAATGAAATTAATAATCACAGTTTCAGACTTGTTTTCAGTGATTACTTAGATGTTTACTGTATTTCTTTCTTCCCTTCACATTATACTACCACCATATACTTAACCAAGTATCAAAACATTAACATTGCACAACATGTCGCAATTCAACACTAATGCATCAGGATGTGTGTCAATAAACCAATGTGTCATTGTCAAGGCTGTTGTTAGCTTATGACTAGCATCAGTCTATGACTCATACTGACTCCTTACTCACGCTCACTCCTCT
>JAPZDX010000020.1:8674577-8684609 GCA_029783625.1 Naso annulatus | reverse complement strand
AACAAAAGTAAGATATAGAGGGCCAAAATGGATCACTGAATATGTCAAAGCACCCGACCCTTGCCTAACCAAATCTTACATACACCACCACTTTTCCCTCCCCCGGGGACCCTCGCAGATCAATACATCATGGTGTCTCCCTTTGAAAAAGTAAAACACATCCGCACAGGCAACAACTAGTTTGGCTCTCCAGTCTTCACTGTTCTAGCCAGCTGCAACAGTTTGTTTACTGAGTTCCTCTCATGTGTTGCTTGTCAGTAAAAAGTACCAATATGGCTTCATATGACCGGCTCTATTTCTTTCTTTCCTTCCCTCTCTTTCTTCCTTCCTTTGTTCCTTCCTTCCTTCCTTCCTTCTTCCTTTCCTTTTTGGGCCTTTATTAGGGATAGGACAGCTAAAGAACTGGACAGGAAATGGAGGAGAGAGAGAGAGAATAAAATGCAGCAAAGGGCCACAGAGTGAAATTGAACCCGGGGCCACTGCCTCTGTACATGGGGCGTCCTGTCAACCAGCTGAGCTACCATGACACCCCTGTCAGCTCTGTTTCCATCAGTAATTGATTATATCAGTTTACCATTATCTGCCAATAATGTATTTGGACTGATAGATATTGCTCATCCCTATAGTATACAGTACCATAATGAGCAGATTATTTATCACACAATCATATCTTTCCATTTGTCTGAGTAAAAATAACTGCTTAGAGGAATACAAAAAATCATTGTGTTTCTAATTAAGTTTACTTACACTCTGCAGCTTAATGCCTTTGATCACTGAGCGTGTGCACAGGGTGAGGGAGATGATGCATATTATAATGATGAAGCAGTCAAACAGCACAGTCAGGTGTATGTTTCTGGCAGCTGAGGAAACAGAAAAATTACAATTAGTCTCATCTGTAAAGGATGAACATCTTCAAATAGATTTTACGTGCAGCAAAGTTTGAAGCTTAGAGTGACGTCTTAACGGATCCCCGCAATCCTGAACAAGGCCTTAAAGTAATCCAGATGATACCTTCAAACACACTCAATTCAGCTCAGAAAACTTACTTGCCCCAGTTACTTTCCAGTCTCTGCATTCATTGATGTCTACGTCATTTTCCAGGTCGATCTTGATCCTGCCGCTGTGAGCTTGGTTGTTGAAAGTGATCTGTGAACCAGACAGCCATTTAGGGAGAAAGAGACCGCACCAAACCCATCAGCTAAATATTCACTTGTCAGGCCTTAAAGGCATCATGTGCAAACAGCCTCACTTTTGGACTGCTCAGATGTGTTTTCTTTGAGAAGAATTATCGAATAAACATAGAACTGATACGGAGTCTTTGATTATAACTCCTGTCTGTTCTGTGAACGGGTGCAGTGTCACAGGGAATCACTGTCACCGTGAAGGCAGCCGTGACATGACCAGGTGTGTCATATCACTGCTTTTAACAGACAAAGGCTGATGTGATCCATTAGTCTTTACTGAGCCAAGAAGACAAGTCAAGTGACGTACAATTACAGTGAAGTCGTAGCAGTCTGGCAGCTCTCGATGCCTCACTGTCTGTAAATTTATGGCCTTGAGAACGAATGTAATCTTGACAGAGAGCATCCTGGAAAACAGAACATGTAGATTAACTCAGGGGGTTTCAAACCGCCTAATGAATTATCTAACTGAAACTGACTCATGTACAAACCTTCTGAAATGCAACTCAAAATGTAAAGGGCTCTCCCGCAATGATGAGTGATACCATGGGTAAATATCAAGGCAGTCTGTTAGAAACAAGCCACAAGAAGAAAAAGACAATGTAAAACTGTTAACAGGTTAAAATGTACATTAAACCTGGCTATGTATTCTGTCTTTCCACATATGAATCGAACAGTCATGCATACATACCAGTTTCAACTTGGGCATCTATTTCAAAGCTGTCTTCTGCAGGGACGATGGTACCGTTTCTGTAGAACTCCTGACACAGTGACAGGGGGGTGTAGAAAGTGCCATTTTTGTCATATTCGTGATTGCCCACTGTGATGTTTTGCAGATGTCCATACTAAGAAAAAAAAAAAGAAGTGTCTGGTATAAAAAAGGCAGGTTTGTTGACAGCGTTGGGGTGAAGAAATAACTCAGGAAATAGCACCTGTATAATTTTAGGTAAAGTGTCATTTTACAGCATATTTAAGCAGTAAAAATGCACAGAACAACATGACACATTCAAACAACAGTGACAAGTCCAACTTACAGTACATCTTATCATTGGAGCTGGTGGGTACTTATAAAATCCCAACAATGATTTACAGGAATGTAACAGCAAAAGAAAAAAATGTACTTCGTAAAAAAATCAAACTAACTGAGAAAAACAATTTCCAGCAATATATGCAACGCCTTGCTAGTATTCCTAACCAAAAAAAGAGAAATTAAAGAAGTTGATGGCGTTCGGTTACCTGTCGAATGATGTGATCGATGTGATCATAAACATCAGCCTGTCTGTAAACAGCATACGTATCCATGCCCCCATCAACATAATTTTTCAAGAAGAGGTGCTTGAATGTTATCAGATTTTCCTCCTTGAATGTGACAACCATCTGGTTACTCAGTCCAAAAGTCACTAACTGAGATGGAAAACAGAAGACGTTTGTTACCAGAGCAGCAAAACCACGCAATTAATGCCCTTCAGGTCTTGTCTGGGATTCCCACCTGCGCAGTAATAATGGCGATTTTGATGATCTGCAGTGCGAGTTTCCATGGTTTTCGACCGCGAGCGTGGTACTTCTGACAGGGGCTCATGAAGAAATATTTAATCTTTCTTCTGAGACATTCCGCCTGGTCCACATCCTTCAGGCCCTCTGCCAAGGAAGGAGGGTCGTTTGTCCCACATATATCCACATCATACAAGTCCCTGGACTCCTCCATATCTACAGTTATCAAATACATGTGACTTAATATGTAGTTCAGTTTTGTCAGGACAAAACTACTGAGATGGAACAATTCTGAGAAAAAAAATGCAACATTACTGATACTTAAAATCAAATTTACAATTTTGTTTACACCTTATTTATTTGGAAATATACTGAAATAGAGATTTCTTTACAATTTAGTCAAGTGAAAAACAAAGATTAAAGATAAAGACACCAATAAATGCAAACAGGAAAGTATCTAGAATCTTGAAAAAATAAAACAAGACAAGCAGGGAGTGAAATGAGATGACATTAAGAATTTAAATTGGCCTATGGGTAAAAATCAGGTAAGCTTTAGATTGTTCTGCATGTTATTCCAAGTCGTTAAATGGTATCCAGGCGCGTCAGAGTCACATGTACAAAATGTCACCATGATCCAGAATTGACAAGACAGGTGCGTTCTACAATGCAAAGGGAAAAATGTTTAATTTCTACAGAATTATTATTTCTGTGTTTACACCATTTTGTGTAAAGATAATGAGATTATCTTACACCATGGTTTTGGTGTATATTCTTTTCTGATTGGCCGACAGGTCTGCATTAAAACCATTAAAACAGAATGTGATAAAATAAATTATGTAATTTGATTACCAGAGTTCTAGTATTTTTTGTTAAGCGTGATGATTTAGCAGTAAGCCTGTTGTTCAGCTATTCCACCACCATAATGTAAGGGTTAGGCTCAGGGGGTTACAAAAGCAGACTTTCAGACCTCTTAGGAACTACACCAGACAAAACTGAAAGGTTAAAAATATGTGGCATGTGGTAAAAAGCAGGGATTAAATTGTTATTGGTTTAGACCAAAAAAAACTAAATGCAGCCTCGGTGGCATCAGTAAAGCAAAAACAAAGTCGGTCAATTTTTCAAGTTCTCTCATTTTTTTTGTTTGTTTTGAGGTGACAAGATTTTTGAGACCTTTGGGTGTTAGTTTGATTGAACTTCATTATACTGAAAGCTGTTTCTAGGCCTTTTTTTTTCCCAGCAAATTTACATACAAAAAAATAAGGAAGAAAAGAAACACTTCTCACTATTATGAAATACAATACAGTAACTCAAACAGGCTTCATTTTTATTCAGCTTAACTATAGGCTAAAAAAAAACCCTTAACATTAAAAGCAAGAAAGACATGATGTAATGACAGACTGTTGTACTGGATCACACTTCAGCCTACAGGTTTACCTGCAGGAGTAACTGCCCCTAGATATGTTATAGGCTAGGTTCATGTTTCTTTTGAGAGACACTTTGACATTTGGCCCAATATGAAGCTTGGTTATATATTACCTACATAGGACAGGGTTGACTAATTAGCAGCTGACTGTAAAGAGTAAGGAAATGAAGTCAGCCTACCTGAGCACTACTGAACAATGCACAGCAGCTGACGTTTTGACACCTGACCTATTTCCATTGCTTTCTGTCTGTCTCTCTCGCTCTCTCTTGTACAGATTCGTGCACAAACTCAAATAAACAGAGAGGTACAACATAACAAAACAGAAACAACAAGCCAACACATCAGATGTCAGTGGATACGACCAGCTTTCATTGCAGCAAACTATCAGATATTCATTGTTTGTCGTATAGGCTAAGACCTTAAATCATTTCCTGTCGAACAGCAATAAAATGACACGTATAAAGTTGTAAGTGAGCTGCTTACCGATGTCCCGCACGCGCTTAATCAAATTGTAGTCGCGTCCACCTGTCGCCTGCGGCTCACGCGTTGTGTCCAAACTCATAACTTACTCAAACTGTCGTTTTACCGGGACAGCCATGGCTGAATAACACACGAATGAACTTCCGGAGTGTATCTTGTCTACAAAGCAAACTCCTCAAACTGTGGGGAGCGTCTGTAATCTCAGTTAACCATTACCTTGTTAAGGTGTGCAACGTCATCTCATTGATGAGACCTGATTGGCTCTTGGATCTGCCAGACATGTCGCTCTTGTAACCCATGGCAACCTAACAATGTAACTGATGAGCAAGAGCTAAAAGTGTGGAGAGGATTTCAACCTAACTACCGACGTTATGCTTTGACTAGTGGTAAACTTCATTTATCTATCACTGAATTCTGCAGCTGTAGCCTGGTTTAGTAGCTTAGCCGCATCTGTAGTGGAATGTACGTGTTAGTTAAATTTGAATAGCAGCACTTTCGTTAAAACGGACCAAACTTAGACTATCCCACGGTGTTTGTCATCACGGTTAGCTTATACATGTGCTAAATTCTGCTACTTTGGTATTAGCTAACATTTCTGTAACCTCTTCCTCTTAATGTAAGGTTAGCAAAACAGCTAGTCGAGTACACGTATGTCTGTAATATAGAAGCTTGTTATTAGCAAACAGCTGAATTAAAACTAAAAGGCAACGTTACATGCATATATTATTTTATATTAACGTTTATGTCAACCATTAGACTACGTACGTCCTCCTTACGTCATGACCAGCGCTGCATCCATTCGACGTAGCGTTAATAATTAACGTTAGTGCGGCGTTAGCTACTAAGTTAACGTTAGTTACGCTTGATAAAGTAACGTTACAAGCTCTAGCAAAGTAAAATTCTTGGATACATTCACCCAATAGTATGTAAATAGCAATAATAACTCCATGTTGAGCAAGTATAACATGAAATTGCTGCCAACTTGTTCCTGCGTCAGTCACAATAAGTAACGCTGAAGTAATTTAACTTTAGCAAAATAACGTTACTCTCAGTGGGGACATTCTACACATTTTTTATACTAAATATAAAATTAATTGTAACATTGTAGCACATTTCAACAACAAGGTCACTCAAAGTGCTTTTAGGCTAACGTTACATATCACATGTAAAGACACCGAGTAGAAATATAAGATATGAAAAAAGAAACAAGGACTATATAAAGAAAAATATGAAGATTAAGCTAAATTTGTTTAAATAAAGAACAAAAATGTATTTGCTGCTGGTATAAAATACGGTATGTACCTTATACAATTATATGATACAGGGCTGAACTCTAAAAAATGAAAATGGATATCAGCTTGAGGACGGCTGACAGAACTGTTCTCTTATCGTCCACTAGATGTCGCCACGTACATTGTTAATAATTCTCCTGTCACTAACGTAAGACACTGCTTTGCCAGTGTGTTTAATGTATATAGAGGCACGTATAGATAAAATGACGTAGTGTAGTGTTTTACAAGAAGAAACCTAACACTGTGTTGTTAAAATTGTAAATAATCGTTCTCCTTCTCATTTGTGAAGTTTTGTTACTGTAAGAGCAAAGATGCCACCAAAGAGAAAAAAGGTTCAATCAGCTACACCTGAGGAACAGCCTGGTAAGAGAACGTTATTCCATTCAGCTTACATTTTATTCACTAATGGATTTACTCATCCCGAGCTGTGGAAGATGCAATAAAAACCACCTCTCATTTTTTCAGTAATTATTTGGAGCAGTCTAATTACTGTCTACTAGTCCATACCTGGGGATATGTGCAAACTTCCTCCATACAAACTTTAAAGGGCTTCGTCGGTCTCTACATGTGTGTGCAATTCTGATTGATTGGGTGATGCATCGAGTAGAGAAATGGATGCAGACAGACAGACGTACAGAGTTTTTGCCATTTTAGAGACAGATAGTAAGATGTAATGTCCCAAGGTCAACTTTTAATGATCTAAATTTTGATAAGAAATGGTTTCATGAATCTTACATTTACATTAAATATTATTAAGGCAACTTATTATTGTTGTTATTATTATTATTATTATTATTTTAACCTGATGATAAAGTTAATTTACATTTGATTTATTTAGATTAATTTATTTGAGAGCGGGGTCCCTGTAATGAATCTTATTCAGATTCAACTTGCATAACGCGGGACCTGTAATTCACAAGAACTGCCTGTCTTTGAAGTATGAATATGACAAGTGTGGCTAAAACTAATAATCAGAGATGTCTTAAAGGGACTGGAAATATGATATGCATTCCTCTGGTGTGATCCTGAGTGTATTGTTGCATAGCCTTCAGACATGCTCTCGAGTCAGCTGTGTGTCCTCATTGTCATGGTCTGGTTTACTGTCAACATAGCAGCCCTGTAGACATGCTTTTGGTCAAATGCAGGTCACAAGAACATATCTTTTCTCTGCGGATTATGTCACTTGCTCTATATTAAGTTTAAATTTATGGTTTTTAAAGGGTTTTCACATTCAGAAAAAGGTTTTGTATTGTGTTGTTGTTGACTAAATTTACCTGTTTCCACTTTATACATGCAGAAGAGATGTGCTATATTTACCATGAGTCTTAAATGACTGGTTAATCTTGTAGGGACTAACTTTTTGTTTGTCCATCAGCTGTTGTGCAGGCTTCAATTCTAAAGAGTGTCAACATAGATGAAAAAAACAGCCATTACAATGTACTGTGAGTGAGTAAACATATAGTAAAATATATAGTAAACATATCTTACAGTACACTGACAAAAATGCTCACTATGAGTGGATTATGCAAGAGGGAAGAGGCCCAAGACATCTCCTCAGCACGGCCTACAAAAGCAGTTTAATTGCATTCTTTCGGGTTATGGAACACTGCACATCACACTCTCTTTGTCTCTCAAGCAAATATTTCCCTTGAACACAAATGTCATAGTTGACACAAAACTCTAAGAAATGAGGGATGTGAGTTTCCACTACAATGATTTGGCATGAGGCCTAAGTGCTGTGAGAGGGAAGGGTTGACACACCCAGCTGGGAAGTGGTTACTTAAGCTGTACTTTAGCATTCCCAGCATCCCCTCAGCAACCTTGTGGAGAGACTTTTAGGAGCGAGACCACAAGCATGATGAAAACTGTCATTATGCAAAGCTCTGTTTACTGTATTGTGTCCTGGACATGAGCCTGGCCTAAGATATGGAGGACACTGCATTAGATTGTTTTATAGCAGCAGTGCTGTTTAGATTTCTGTAACTGAGCATCTTAAATCTATGTATTATTTATCTGCTTCTCCCTTGCCAGTATAGTAGATACAGCAGCATTCTACCTACAGTCACATGGATATTGTATGTAGGCTGTTTGCAAGGATTGAGTTGCGCCCTGTGATGTTGTAGTGCAGGGAGGAGCAGGTGAAGGATCAGAGGCTTTGTGTGTTTGATCAGAAACGTAGGTGCGAGAATCTGTGTCAAAGTCCGTAGGCGATAGTGACTTTAAAGTCCCTCCATTGTGAGAATATCACTTGACAAGTGAGGTTTAGACTCTCAGTTGTGGCATCTCTGCACTCATACTCATCGTGCCTGTGTCTCGGTTTTCATCACTGTTTCATCTGTTTCTAAAGCAGTTTCTGCTTTATGTTGCGCACTCTGTGATCCTTATGGTATATATAACTCTCTTTGTTCTCTTTACTGTGCTGGAGCTCATCCGCAAACCAATAATTAGCACTGTATGTTGTTTATGTTTTCCAACCTCATGGTTTTCCTCCATTCACATACAAGTGTTGAAGATAAGAGAAACTCAGATTTTATATGCAGGATTTAATCATAGACACACCATTTGGGTTTTTGTTCGAGCAGCTCTGTTGTGAAGAATTGTTTACATGTTTCCACATGTGATATTTGTACATTTTTATTTGAAGAGGATGTTTTTTAGATGCACAGATGATGACAGACAAAGTGTTTTGTACAGTCTGCGGTTAAGACAGTACACATAAACATAACAATTAAACGCTAATTATTGTCATTGTAGTGCCAAACTGCATGAATTTTTCTGGCATCTGACAAAAACACTTTGACGTATGATTTTAGGTCAGGGGTCTTCAACCTTTTTCAGCCCAGGGACCCCTTGACTGATAGAGAAACAGAGCAGGGACCCCCAGAGTGAAAAAAAAAAAAACACAATTGGAAAAAGTGTTGCGTTTTAAGACAAGACAGCTGTTTTTAACCTACTTTATACTCAGTCATTACCATATTTGTTAAAAGTATCTCATTATTGCCCATTAATATTAGATTTTACCATTAATTGAGTTTAAAAAATTCCCAGACATAAATCATTTTGATGAAAAATTTTAACTATTTTGGGGGACCCCCTGCAGCACCTCCACGGAACCCTAAGGGGTCACGACCCCCTGATTGAAGACCACTGTTTTAGATTGATTTTTAAGATTGACTTTTACCTGCACTATATATAGTTGACTAGAGAGGAGGAAGAGAATAGAGATTCTAAATACACACTGTTTATCTGGATCAATTCATAATTGTTTGTCTGTTTACATCCTTTTTATATGTTTGCTGTAGATGAACAGGTCTAGTCCTTATGATGACAAAATGTAGGTTTGCATTGGAATATCTGAAAAAGTCAGCTATCTGACAAACAAATTATGTTACTGTTTAGTGCAGTTTGTAAAATAACACCTATTATTCTCAATGCATGGTATAGTTGAGAGGTTTGACTGCCGCTGATTTTTTTCTCTGTCTACCATCTTTCTCATCTATATTGATTGTGATCTCTATCACTAAGGTCATCCTGATGATATCTTCCCCCTGGTCCTGACATCAGCCACCCAGGAGCTCTTCGCTTGCCTCGCTGATGAGGATGTCACGGGGGAGAACCCTTACAAGCTGCTGAAAAAAGACGACATCATACAGGACATTAAGACAAGAGCTGCAGTGTCCGATTTCAGCCCCGTGAAGCAGATTGTGCTGGTGAGGCTGAGCCATTGTCATACTGATCACTCAGACAATACCCCCAAGACACTGTGGTAATACACAGACCCCAAGTTGAGGGCTGTGGGAACAAACCAGTAACCGGTCTAACCTCATTTCACTCTGTCTCTTATCTAAATGGTAACCACTCTTTCTTTAATTTAATTTAATTTGATGTAATTTAATGTTATACGCTATCAAAAAGGTAAATACATGTAGAAACACCTAAAGTAAATGGAAAATTAACTGTATTTAAAAAGTACTTTTCTAATCTTTTGACTGCTCAAAATGCTTTTACAACACAAGTTTACATTTACCCATTCGCACAGACAGTGGCACGCTAACGGCCGGTGCCGTCATGGAACTCACACAAGCATTCATATGCCAATGGTGCAGCCATCAGGAGCAATTTGGCGTTCAGTACCTTTCCCAAGGACACTTAAATATGCATACCA
>JAPZDX010000020.1:8643683-8653860 GCA_029783625.1 Naso annulatus | reverse complement strand
CATTAACCAGATGCAAGCTACTACCGGACAATAGCTGATATCTCACACATTCACACTTCTTTTTATTTAACACAATTTATTGAATATTTTAACAAAAACCTACAGGTTTTTATCTTTGTGGCTGTTTTTTTTGTACTGCTGTATTGCTGTAATACATATTTTTTATTGAAATGCAATCGATGTCAAACTGAGAACAGCGAACATTTTCGTACATTGATTCTGCCATCAGCTTTCAGGCCGTCTGCGGGTTTGGGACTCCAGGGTCGATAGATTTTTTTCATCCACTCATCTGAGATCTAGTTACTGTGTAATGCCATCCATTATCGCTGTCCTCATCACCGCTCCCTGAGGATACAGTCTGGAAAGCCTCAATGATCTGACCTTGAAAGGAAATCATTTCATGGTTCTTTAATTTCATGAACTTAATCAGCTGTATTAAAAGCTCCTCTAGTATATAGATCAATTTAGTACAGCTCGTCTTGTGTGCTCTTAATGAAAAATGTTTTGTAGTGAAAAAAGTTAAAATGTCACAGACTTCAGACAAGGGACCCTTAATGCAAAAGTCATTAGTCTTTAATCATAACCTATTGGTAATAAGTAATAAGTTACTAATTATACTGCATTCGTCTTTGATTTAGGTAACAACCTACAAACGTAGGCAATTCATAAACCAGTCGGAGTGGGTGGATGTAAACGTGTGAATGAAACAATTACTCATCTGACTGTGTGCAATATGAAAGGACAAACTCAGAGAATTTTAATTATTTTCATCTGTGCTGCTTCAGCATCTTTCAGCTTATTGTTTTGTTCTATTTAACTTTTTATTTCGATCACTCATTCATTTTCAGACCCAACAGGCAGAAAAGCTCTACAAATCCACTGTAAGCCACCTGTCCATCTTGACAAAGCTCACAAACAGCATTTAGCTGGCTTTTTGAAGCACATAGAAGCTGATGAGTGAAATAATTCTCATAAAAGTTGGTGAACATCAAGAGATTTAGAAGATTAGTGGGTGTCAGGCCAGCTGGCCAGAATCATATCTCCTCCTGTTTTGTTAATTTAAAAAAAACCAAAACTCTTTGTTTAGCATAACAACTTTACAAGGTGAAGATGCACAAAGATATATTGCATCAGTGTTGTGTGCACAGCTCTTTCTGCTGCCCCCGAAGGCCCCAAGGCCCTGTTACAGGTTTGCACCCTAATATCGTTCCAGCACCTTCTTCAACGTTTTTTTGATGTGCACATTTTTAACTTTTATTCTGACAGACATGTTTCCTCGTTAATTTTTACTTGTGCCACAAGGGAAACTTTTACCTCTGTTACAGTGTTCACAACATTTATGAAAAGGCGGTTTCCCTTGCAGTGTTTTGCAACGAGTTCAGCTCTCTAAACTTCATTAGTTTCGCTCCTTTATGGGGATGAAATAAGGACACCTCAAAGTGCTGGGTCCACTTCAGGTCAAGAACAGCCCAGCAAACCTACAGTCACAACTGACAGCCGGTATCCTGCCAGAAAGGAGGCTGCAGGGACAGAGGGAGGGGGGTCGCTGCATAATATAAGGGCAGCTGTCTATTGCCAGGTTTTCATACTGAGTCTGAGATGACTGAAAGAGAAGGGAGAGCAGAGAGAGGATTGCGAGAACAGATGAGCAGCAATACAAATGGTTGAATGTTTAGGTAAGAGGGGGAAGGAGAGAACGAGAGAAGAAACACAAGATGGCAAGAGATGGAAAAGAGAAGTGAGCTGGGGTCACTCTGACCATGACTCATTCACATGGACGGTCCTGTCACGAAGCAGAGGGGGTGGAGGAGGGTGAAGAATGGGCTGATGTGAGGGTGCACAGAGGCAGGCGTCCATATGGCCCCTGAGGCACCGACAAGGCCCGGGTGACAAAAGGGGCCTCTGCTCTCCAGTCGTCCCCTCCTCAAAACTCTCTGGGAATTCTGTTTTGCAGTCCCTCTCTCCTCTGCGGAGCCTCTCACTTTCTCCCAGGCTCGCTAAGGAATGTGGCTTCTGCAAATCAACACACACACACACACGCGGGGAGTGTTTTCACCCTCGCTGGTTAGTTATTATTGTAATGACTGATGCAAAGAATGTTGTGCCATTGACTTTGCTTGCATGCAACATAAACACTTGTGGCATTTGAAGTTTCACAGAAAAATGCAGACATTTGTTCTGCCGCTTTGCACTCACACTTCTTTAATGTTGTGGACAGCAGCACAGCCGTAAAACCCAGTGACCCTCCTGGCATGACGGGTATTCACAGTGCTGGATTTCCCGAGTTGATTTCTTCATCTAAGTCCAGAGACATTTCCCAAATATAAGAAATCTTTCATGAGGGGAGGTGTCTACACAGGACGGATTGCCTGCAGTCTACTTTCAATCACCAGTTCTTGAGAATTTTCAAGCCAAATCCAGGGAAACAATGTGAGCAGGTGCTGGACGAGGAGGGGCTGTAAATCTGGCCTGGCGAATTAAGCCATTCCCTGGGCATTGTTCAGGCTGGCCTCTTAGCTGCTCCTGCTGGGGAGGGTGTTAGGTGGGGTGAGGTGGAGCGAGGGTCTGTTGCCTAAATCCCCCAACATGGGGGCACCCAGCACATTTCATACACAGTCATCCAGCTGCAGACGGAGAGGTAAAGCTCACACAAACACACATTGTCTGCGTTTCTGCAAGAGAAGGAACTTAATGCATGACAAAGGCAAGAACATCAAAAGTGGAAAACTTAACCAAGTGGTTACCTTTAAAAAACTGAAAAGCACATTCACATTTTCTCACAAAAAAAAAAAAAACAATTTGACTGAGAGAGTATTTACTTTTTATTATTAAATCAACATCTTTTAACCTCAATGCAGCCTGTTGCTAAAATTATCCCCAGTTAAGACGTCTGGCTACGTTTCACGGCAGTAAAACCATAGAGCTGTTTCTCTTTAAAACCTTTGAGAGGCTGGTGGTAGGTTTCATTAGTTGACCCTCGACCCCATAAGAGATCAGGTGACCAGGGCACTGCTGTGGAATGCTACCTCTTGACTCCTTTTAATTTTCTAATTTCAAAGCTCTCAAACATTAAGATTCTTGTCATTTTGTCCAGCTCCTCCTAACGTTCTTATGCGTGTCTGTGAGTGCGGGACTGGAAAGGGACACATATGTGTGCAGTCAAGATCAGAAAACAGGGATATTTGCTTTGTTCTGATCAGCTAATCATACTTCCCACTTACATGTTCAGTATATAACCTTAATTTTATTTTGAAATTAACATGAAACGCTAATTAGCAGACAGAGTGACCTCATACTTTATACTTCTATTTTCTAAAACTGTAAACTATTGATGAAGAATGGGATAAAGAGATGAGAGCTTTTGAAAAAAGTAGGTAAGAAAATGTTGAGTCGACATTATTTTGTAAAACTAGCCCTTCTGCTTTTACAGCTACTGTAAAGCATAATGTTTTTGTTTACAAGTCCTTTTGTCGAGTAATTATGTTGTCTGAAAATATAGTTTATTATTCTGAGTAGGATTCACTCAGCCCTGCCAGTGTGAATGACTGATGGTCTATCACCAGTAACACATCAAAAGAAGGCACTTCAGAGACAAAATATTCACACAACTACCAAAGGAATTCAGGTTCAAATGCTGTAATTTCAGTCCATCAGCAGCCTTGGCTGCAGAATGATTCCCATTGGACACAGAGAATTTTTCATTCAATATCTTGGCATGAACCCAGACCAGGATGCAGTCTCTTCAGAGCGGGATCTGTCATCTAAACTATTAGTCTATCAGAACAAACATATGGAAAACGCTCGAGGCTTTTCCTGTAACCGTGGAAACTCCAAACTGTATTTTTTAGATATACTGTCATCAGTCATGACAACAACAGCAGACAAACAGGGAGTGTTTGAATGTAGAGGAAACCAAAGCAAAAGTTCAAAGGGAGACATTTTAGGAAAAGTGCTTATTTGCTTTCCTTTTAGAATTATGAGATCTGTATAACTTTCCTACTTACCTATCTACTCAATCTGTTTTAAGGACAAGGGACACAGCACTGCAACACAGACCGGATAGAGGAGGAGGAGGAGCTCACAATGTTGTTGTCCAAGCTGTGCGACACAGTGCTACGATCATCCAAGGAACCAAAAGAAAATCTGGTTACTTGTGCCCTCTGTGTACTGTCCCAATGCTATGACGTTCACCAAAGCACCTCCCCATTATCACCGCTTCAGACCACAGGGGCAACAGCCGCTTTAAAAACGCCTGGTTTTCCAGAGGAATCCTCCAGCTGGGTAGTTACCATCCGGCGGTGTGAAAAGACCTTTAGTGCCCTAAAGCGCCTTACACACTGTGCGAGTTTTGTGCAATCCCAGACGAAATATTACTAAATGCAGCAACATCTTTGGTCGTGGCTTCGAAACGGTCGTCCTGTGTTGCACAGTGAGAGGTTCCAAGGTGTCCAAAGCCTGAGATGAACTTCTGACAATGTCAGAAACTTAGGATGACCATATGACAATGTGAAAGCTGCTGTGACCCACTTCTACTAAACCACCAGTGAAAATACAGCGTTGACCCACGTGATGCCAGAGCCTAACGCACACAAACAGAGAGGGTCACATCCACGTGCTCCCACTCTGTGTCTTCTTCTGAGTTTATCCCACACACGTAAATGCTCCTAGGGCTCGGTTGTGGTTTAGCTTAATTGTTTATATTTACCCATAATATAGCGGTATACACGGGTGATGTATGCTGATACGGCGCACTCTACATGCATTGGCTTGCATCGTAGCCTGTGATTCAGTGGGTGATATCATCGTTTAGCCTTCACGCATCAAATCTGCTTTCATACCACAGTTTGTTAGATCCATGTCGCAGTGTGGTTTGCGAGAGACTTCTAAGACTGCTAAAGTCAAGTCAGTGCATAGGGGGCATAAGAGTTATTTTACAAACCATTCCTTTAAAGAAAGAGGCTATCGTAGCTGCTATCAGCATCCTGCAGAGTCCTGAAGCAGCAGGCAAACTAAGTTTTCCCGCTGAAAGCCAGGGAGTGTTCTGCTGACAGGAGGGAGGCGATAGCATACCCTAAAATACCAACTCCACTTCCTCTGCTGAGAACAAAGTTATCACCGCACCTCATATCAGCATGATGTTACAGGTTGGTTGAGGATGAATCACGACAGAAGTTGTGCCACCTGCAAGTTTATCAAACCATGGAGGCCCAAATCTTCTCATCATGCCCGACTACAGCTGCTGTCAAGGCCTCTTTTCAGTCTCACCTTTCACATTTTTCTCTCCTATCAAGCAGAGCAAACCCTCACCCTCATCCTCCTCGTGCTGAAAGGAGATTGCTCTCGTCTGGAGTAGCAGGAGGGAGAGAGGTGATGAGCAGCTTACCTTTAGGAGGGATTAGCCTTATTAAAATGAAATAGTCTAGTCCTGAGTGACAGAGCAATGGAGGTGGAGGAGGGAAGGGGCAAGGAGGACAGAGGAGAGGGCCTACGTTGTGTGAGGCCCAGCCCCTGAGGATCTGAGGCACCGCTCCTCTGTGTTCTCCTTCTTTCCATTCTTCACTTTCACCTCTCGCTCTCTCCTCATCTTCTCCCCCTAACCGCTGGTCGGCTCTCTCATCATCAGCGCGGTCCAGAACAGGCGGATCTGTCAGCGGTGTGTCAAGAGATCTGCCCCGAGGCCCTCAGATGGGCTGCCAAGTACAGGGGCTGGATCCTAAGGGAACAAAAGACCCCTAAAAAACACATCAGAAAGGCTTGGACCTTGGTAAAATGTGTTTAATAGCCCTCGTATTGAAGGGCACTGCATGTATGGAATGTGTGCCCAGGGTCACTGCGTAAAGGTTCCCAGCAATTACCCAGGCTTAGCTCACCCATGTTTATGACGAGCACATGGAAGGTATGCGTTGGAGAACATTAAATAACCTGAGCCTGCAGAACATGTCCAATGAAAGACGTACAAAAGGACTGGACATGCTGAATATGACTTGGAGTTTATACCTAATGGATGTAATCCTTTTTCTAAGCACAAAGCCATGATTGAAACACACCACAGTACACACCATGTTTTTGTCATGTGTTGAGTCGCTGTGTGACTCTCATGTTGGTCTGCATACAAAAAATGTTTTCCTCTGAGGTAGTGATTCAAACTACCGACTCTTTTCTTTGACTTTGGGATCCTCATCTTTACTAACTCACAGACTGATCGCCAATTTACCTGCTCACTGGTGCAAACGGCAAAAGCAAGGTGGTGCCACATGTCACTCACACAGTTATGAAACTCTGCACAGGTGGAAATGTCTTAAGTAATTTACAGTATTTGCGAATTTGACGTAACAGTCAAACTGCAATTAAAACCTGCTGTGCATTCTGTATTATGCTGCGATGGAGGATTCACCGAGCACTGGGAGACTGACTTTGTGACTGAGCTACAAACAGTGACGTTTTTCGAAACAACTTGGCATATCAAGGCTTCAGAACACTTTGATTACTTTGGACAAGCAGGCTTTTTTTATGGTTTTATTATTATTATTTTTTAAATGTTTGAAACTTGGTCACCATTCACTTCAGTTATGTTGGAGAATACTGCAATGCTTTTATCCTGTGTAACTTCAGCAGTCTTGTGAACTAAAAGCTTCCATCCGATCCTCCATGAGGGTGAAGCTGAGGGTGAGTAGATAATGACTGAATTTTTAGTTTTGGGTGAACTATCACTTTAAGCCCAAGGAAGTATCACTGTGTTCTATTCCTATCTCCAGATGTTATAACTAACATGACAGCAGGTAGGAAACTAATCAGTTTTTACTCAGGGTTACCTTTTGTCTAATACCGTGTTCATCTATGTCATTTAATTTTTTGTTCGAAATTGTTTTAACAGTTTGACAATTGCGTCCATAGGCCTAAAGTCTTAAAAGGCAAACTGCTGCCATTACTGTCAATTGGACGTGTGTATAGCTCACTGCATACTGGTAGAAGAACACCTACATGCATTAAGACAGTGAAGAATGTTTATATCATCCAGAGGTTACTGTACTTCAGTAGATTTTTAAGGTATCTGTACTTTACTTCCGTATTGATTTTTCTGGCAGCTTTTTACTTTTACTCTCTAGATTTTAATGAAAATATTTGCACTTTCTACTTCTTACATTTTTTAAACAGGCTTGCCACTTTAGGCTGAATGCTTTTCCCTTCTTGGCTGTGATCTGGATGCTTTATAAACCCAAAATGTTGGCATTTGACATTCTGGGAATGACACTAATCAATTAATTTCTTAAGAACAGTTTGGACAAATCCGACTGATTCTACTTTTAAGTTTAATAGTCTTTGCATTATAGTACTATGACATGAAGTTCAGTTGGCTTACACAGAAATGGCCAGTAGAAATGTCTTCAGAGACATTTTTACTTTTATACTTTGAGCACATTCTGAACCTGTATGTTTTTACTTTTGAGTACAGAAGTTGAGTCAGTACTTCTTCTTTTACAAGATTCTTTTTGTACACAAGTATCTGTACTTCTGCTTAAGTAAAGAATATGTGTATTTTTGCCACCTCTGATATTATCTGAGGTTTATTAGTGTTGTGCGCAAAAATATCAGTCACAAATGTCCAGTTTTCAAAGAAAGCATCCCAGCTATTTACTACTGACAAAGTCAATCATCAGCCCAATCTACAGGCCGTCTCTCACTGGTTACTTAAATAGGCTACAAACACACAGCATTGTTGTGTGTTTGTAGCCAGCATCAGGACCAAGATGCTCAGAGGCAGAAGGTGTTTTTAGCGACTCATTCACTAAAACCCTCTTTTCCTGGAAGTCGTTTTCCTTTACAAGAAAGTACCCATGACAGAACCTGATTCTTTTGACCAATCAGTGGTCTGCAGTACCTTTTAGTACCTGCTCAGCTTTTTTTGGAACCTGAATGGAATAGGTACCAAAAAAAGTAGGTACCAGGTACTTTTACATTATGGTAAACCAAAAAAGGCGAGTACAGTGGAGCTGATACCATGTAATGGAAAAGCCACTTAAATGTGCTCAAAAGGCCTGCAAGGGTTGCACACACTTGCGCATGTCACCATGTGGATATGACATATATTCATCATTTATTTTTTATCTGCAGAGTCCCCTCCTTTGTCAGTGTTAAGATTGGTCACCTTGAAGCCAAACACCAGATTCCACTTCCTGGCAAAACGAGCTGGAAAAGCAAATACTTTCATTCATTGAAACTTACATGGGAAATAAAGGTTTGCACAAAGGACAATATAAATATAACATACTGTTTGGATTTCCCTCTTGTTTCATTAGGATGTGATTTCTGCTGTAGACCTCATGTTTCTTCAACATATTAAATCTGGACACATGAGCTACTTTAGTTTGGTATCACCAACATCAACAGCTTTTCTTTAATGTCACATGGGTGATTTTAAATGTCTGCTTTGACGTCTCATCACTCAGCTGACCAAAGGCACTTTAGTCTTTACTGTCATGGTGAACGCTGCACCACACTGGTTGAGAAACTTCTGACACAAAGAGTGAGTGTTTCTGTGGTCGGCTGGTTGACTTGTGGCCATGATACTGACTCAAAGGTCAGCAGAGATTAAGGGAACAGAGGAGAGAAAACGAAAGGGAGAAAAGGTTTGGTTTCACATGCAGGTGGCTGTCAAGGATGTTTACCTAAAGAGACCCATATCTCTCCTCTCTCCCAAATTAGAAATGAACAAAAGTTCAGTTCAGTTCACTCCGGCAGACGGCCTGATATCAAGTGGCGACTCTGACTATCGAAACAGGCTCTGTGTTATTATGTCTACCTCTGTCTTCGTATGGGATTTCACTCTAGCTTTTATTGAAGCTGAAAGAACTGCTTTGCAAGTCAAACATGGATCAAGAACTTTTAGCGCTTGGCACCATTAGAGTCAGAACCTGAGTTTAAATATAAAACCTGTTTTCCAGATGTTTAAGAAAAAAAAAAAAATTTAAATTAAATGTTAGAAATAATCACGACAGTTTGGGTGAATCCTTTTCTTTTGTAAAAGGCCAAAAATAACCAACGACAGACTGAAAGGAACAGGTTGTACATTTTTAGTGTCAGTAAACCATTTGGCTCCATCTCCAGTTTCAGGCAGGTAGATGTGTTTTTTTCCTGACTTCAGTGAGGATATAAAACAGGGCTGCTGGGTGCATGCAGGTATGTGTACATTCTGTACCCTAAAGCTGTTCAAGGCGGCCATAAAACATGATATGAACCTACAGTAATTACATCAAACAAGGCTGAAAACCATTCAGTGCTGAAAGGCCCGCGGCTGCTCTGGCTCCTCATGCCAACTGCCAGAGATGTGTATCACCTCAGCTGGAGCTGCTTGGGTGCAATTTTCACGCTCTTGATTTTGGCTCTCATTTTGGAAAAACGGCTCACGTCAAAGGGACATTTTACTGTTTCAGCAAACTGCTTTGGGGTCTACCTGTGCTACACACTTTCCTGTGTGTATGTCGTACAAGTGCTACTGGTAATCTTTTGTGGTTTTTTGGGCTTCAGTGAAAGTGCAGTCTGTCAGCGTTGGATTTTACTGGACAGCTAAATGCAGCTGCGTCCTGGGAATGTCCCTGAAGCTGAAAGTCGTTCTGGGAGATTCCCACAAGCCAGCAATGGCAATTCCCTGACTTATTTATCTGTTTTCTCCTGAGGCTGAGTTACAATGCTCCCACAGCAAAGACACGAATCTACAAAAAAAAAAAAAAAAAAAAGCAAGTTCATTTTCCTGAAGTTAAGGTCAACTTTTCTTGGCTGCTTTTGACAAAACAAAGGCAGTGTTTAGGATGGTTTGGCAAAGTGCGGCTGCAGGACTGACTCATTTAAATCAAAGTGATATGATGACTTGGCCACATGTAGCAGACCATGTTTTTATAAGTTTTTATGAATGAATTGCAGGCTTGTCCATGTGCGTAGAGGTTAGAAGATCTTAAGTATGTACTACAAAAGAACTGTTCTTTGTTTGCAAACAGATACTTTGGTGTTTTTTTTTTTTAGCACAGATGTGTTTTTCTCTCTTTTTCCAGTATTACAGAAACTTTAGCTCAGTAGCTGCAGGACAAATGGATCCCCTTTAATCCTACACACTGAACCTTTAATGTAGTAAAAACAAGTAAATGTAAGGGAAAGCTGAGTCCATGGGACAATTTTTTTGTTA
>JAPZDX010000020.1:8618295-8629592 GCA_029783625.1 Naso annulatus | reverse complement strand
CTGAAACAAAGAGACAGACTTCAAAGAAAATCACTGCACTCTGAAAAACACCTTTATTTAAATAAAGACAGCGTAAGTAAGCTTATTTGGACTGATGATCGAGCATAATGGATTTTGAAACAGACTCATAACCTCAGTGTTTATGAATACTAATAACCCGCAGAGGAAAATGCATTTTTCAGCTACTACAGCACCGGGGTTTAGTCTTAACACCAGCAGTAATGGATTTTCACATTATCCCGTCGTTTTAGTTGCACAGACTGAGTAAACTGCTCAATTTTTGTTTGGTCTTATTTCCGACAGCAGCTGAGACTTCATCTGCACTATAGCAGCTACGAATGGCTCACACACTGATAAGACATGAGGTGGACACAAAATTAAAAATATGAAAGGCCTAAGGCTAACAAATATCAAATTAGTGGCTGTGACCAACACAATTTTCACCCTGCCTGCAGCTCTTCTTCATTATTCCCGCCTCCCTGCTGAATAATCTGTGGCTCACTCTTCATATCTCACAGAGAGCAGACAGCTGCAGCTGGCAGAGAACAGCTGTGCAGACAGACAGATGACCTGTTCTGAGGGAAGCTGGTACAGGGTATCTGTCTGGTATCTGTCCTTGGTTGGTGATTTATCTTAAGACAGGGGGCCACGCCTCAAAAGTTTGGTTTACACTGGGGCTTACTGGCTCGGCTCTGATTGGCTCAGTGTGCCATGATGAAGCACTCTGTGGAGAGGTTTCATCTCTGAGGAGCCAACAGATGGTGGCCAATGGCTATCAGAGCTGTACTTATGGCAGCAGTGGATAACCTCAAGGATCAAAGCGGCAGAGCCCTTTAACTGTTCTTTGTAGATCTGAAATGCAGAGCTTGCGCTGAATTGTTCCCTCAAGCAGGCAGGGTTGGAGGAACTTAGTGATATATATTACCTGACTTTAAAAAAATATATGTTTCAAACCAAATTGTTCGGTAAAGATGCATTAACCAAGACAAACTCAGACTAAAAAACCTTTACGCCCTAATTAACATATAATACACGAAAGTGTCACTGACCTGGCCAGAGCTGCAGCAGGTAGTGCAGGACTTCGATGTGTTTTTTGAAGTGCAGGGCGCTGGCCAGCTCCTCTGAGTCTATGAAGACGCGGTTGGTGTGGCAGGACGCCTCCTGACGCTGGCTGAGCAGCACTGGGCCAAAACACACTGCCAGGTTCTGGCACGTCATCTTGTTCGCTTCCTGATAGGACGCTACCAGTTTTAGGTGGTCAAGAAGCCTCCGCAGTGTCATCTGTCGTGTGCACACACATACAGACATACAAAAGAAAGACAAATAGGACATGTAATTAGTATTACTGGTTAAGTAGTTGTACAACTGACAATTAAAATTCTTCTTTATAAGGCTATTTATAACTGTAAAAAGTAGGAAAAATTTTAAGGTAAGGCTACATTGCTACCCACTGCTATACATTTAACTATGATGCCCAACAGCTGATAGTAATATTAGCAAAAATACTATGCTGGATTCTACATAGCCCCTGAGGGTCACAGTGAACGGTATCATGGTGGCTCTCTAGCTTGGAAATTTTAAATTTTATTCTCAGTGATTTATGGATTGCCAGAAGAAAGAACTGCTGCTACTGTAGCTGCTAGTTAGCTCGGTTAGCCACGATGCTAGCTGACTCTGCTCAGAAGTCAAAGGTGCTGCTTGCAGTAACAGGGAATACTGGCATTCACATTGCTGTCATAGGAGCTTTGAACCGTGGTAGGATGAGATTTTCCTGTCAGGGGTGGAGGGAGAACAGACCACCAAAACCAGAGCCAGGTACGTTAACAGAGTTAACAGCTGAGCGGCATCCACAGACATCAAGACAGATAGGAAGATACAGAAGTGGTACTTAACAGAGGAAGCCACAGGACAAAGTGAGAGACAAAAGTAAATATCGGACTGGCTTCTGTTGCTGGCAAGATATTCACAAAACAAAACGCTGCAAGACAGACGGCAAGGAGGATTTTTTGCCTTTGAGATTACAGAGTAACTCTAGCTGGCTTGCTAAGTCATGTGTCTTGTATTGTTGCAGGTGCTCGATGTTTGGCTGTGTCAGCGAAGTTACTGACTAACTTGGTTTTGCTCACAATCCAAGTCAGCCCATTTCAACAGTTTTAAACAGTGAATGTTATAGCCAGCTGTTAGCAGCGTACCGTGTCTGGTTTGGATTACGTTAGCTTGGCATGCTGCTGTTTCAAGTTGTTGCAACGTTTGCGCAAGCTTTAGGTTTCATACATCAAAAAATGTCGGAGGAGGAAGGTTTAATTCAAGAGATAAATTTTAAAGACACAACATTGCTATAATGCAACTGAGTTTTTTTTGTGGCTGGAACTTGTATTTACAACAGTGGTGCTGCAGAAACTTTGAGGGCACCAAATACCAGTTTATTACATTACATTATATACATATGTTGTTTTAAATTGTAACACATTAATGTTGGTATCTACCTCAAAAATCCAGTCTCTGACAGGCTTCAGTTTCATTTTTTATCTTTTATCCTTATTTTACAAATATAGTGAAATGAGTGAAAAGGTACAGAAACAATGCTGATTCAGCCGTGTGGATTGAATGCTGCCACTAATAGCACCCATTGTATAAGTCTACATAATAGAACTTAAACAGCAGTGAACTGCAGCATTATCTTCATGACCATCATTATCTATACCACAATTATGCCTTTCACAATCACTTCTGTGACACTGTTCTGTGTGCCGTGATGACTGTAAGAGGCAGCAGGGGATGTTTGTTTTCCTCACCCTCTCCACCTCTGGCAGGTTGTCCAACAGGCTGACAGTGTGCTCGATGTCGGCCTGGTCGTTCTCACAGCCTGCTGCTCCTATCCGCAGAGGCCTTGTGGCCATAGACTCCAACACTGCCTCATACAGGGCCTTCGTGATCAGAGGGTAGGGCAGCTCTCGCAGGTAGTCCTTCAATACTCCTGAAAAGTGGGAAAAAATATGTATAAAGTGTGAGAAAACCTGTTGCAGCTATATAGTGAATCATTTTATATTTGTCAGTGAACAACCCTGTGAACTAGTTTTTTGCCGCATAGTTAAGGGTCGCTCAGTCTTTTGATGAATCCTTCTCTTTCGCAACAAAAGCATCTTTGATATCTAACAAATCACGCACAATATATCTTTATGAAGCGGTATCATTAAGAAATAATAAGCTTTTATCTTCCCTCTCTGTTAAACAGCTGAACCTGGCACACTCTCTTGGCTGTAAAATGAGGTCCCATTGTTTCCCCGGGTGATCCTGTGGCGTCTGCAGAGATGCCTGATTTGAGTCGGCCGTGACTCCGCAGCCAAAAGTGTTGGGGGCTGGTGTCTGCGGCAGCACGTTCACACCTGTGACTTCAGCCTCCCGCAGTTCAGACAAAAGCTACGGGAAAACATGAAACCCACACTGTCTTTCTCCTCTAAGCCCTTGAAATAGCTCTGGCATGTCTTTTCATCAAAGGCAGAGGGAAGAAAAAAAAAGAATAAATACGGGAATAAGAAGGGTTCTTGGCAGTGCGACAGCTCTTTGTGGTGAGTGTCTGCTCTCTTTTTCCTCTGCATGAGGCTGGATTAGTTTTCAGAGGCCGCTGGGGGCTGTGGAGTCAGCAATATTGCTGATACACACTGAACATCTACAATCAACAAAAAATATATAAAAAAAAACACTTTGTTCAAGTCAAAGATTGAAGAATTTGTCTATGGAGATTTATCTCCATTGTTCCTCACAAGTTTGTTACAATCCAATTCTTTGCCAAGATAATTAATCCAGCCGACAGGTTTGGCATAACGAGATGCTGACTAAACAGCAGGTGTGCCTTTGGCCACTCACCTTAACAAGTATGCAGTTTTATCAAACAACACAAAGCCACAGATGCTGCACGTTTTGAGGGGGCAACTGGCATGCTGACTGCAGGAAAGTCAACCAGAGATGTTGCCTGTGAACTGAGGGTTCTAACGTAAAACACCTAGATTGTTGTTTCTGAGAATTCGGCAGTACATCCAACTGGCCTCCGACCTGCAGACCTCGTGTAGTCGCACCAGCCCTCAAGCTCCACATCCTGCTTCTTCACCTGCAAAGCCATCCAAGACCAGCCCCCCAGACAGCTGATGCAACTGCTGGTTTGAACGACCAAAGAATTTCTGCATAATCTGTCACGAACTGTGTGCTCGACATCCTCAGTGAGGTCATAACCTGAGTGCAGTGGGCAAATGCTCACCTTATCTTGCACACTAGAGACGTGTTCTCTTCACAGATAAGTCATAGTTTTCACCGTACCAGGCAGATGGTATGGTAAATCATGGAAGACAGTATGCTAATGTCAGTATGTTGTGAAGAGAGTGACCAGTAGTGGACCTGAGGTTCTGATGTGGGCATGCATAAACTATGAACCACAAAAAAATGGTGCATTTTACTGATGGTCATTTAAATGCATAGAGATACTGTGCTGAGATCCTGAGGCCCATTGCTGTTCCATTTATCCATCAACATTCACCGCACGTAGCAGCAGTAAACAATTCATGAAAGATAAAAACACCCAGTTCCTGCACTGCCTGCAAACTAAGCAGACATGTCACCCGCTGAGCATGTTTGGTATGCTCTGGATCTAAGTATATGATAGCTTGTTCATGCCAATAGAGAAAAAAAAACAAGCATTTATAGCGGTGGAGGCATGAGGTCAAAGTTCGGTTATCAATAAATGTATTTTTTAATTGCACTGTTTAATGTGGCCTTTTATTGTTAACAGCCCGAGGCACACATGTGCAATCATCATTCTGTTTAATTGGCATCCTGATATGCCACACCTGTCAGGTGGATGTATTATCTTGGCAGAGTGCTCACTAGCAAAGATTTGAACAAATTCGTGTTCAAAATTCGAGAGAAATAAAACTTGTTTTGTGTATGGAAAAAGTTTTGCACTATTTTAATTTAACTTCTAAAAAACAAACAAGTTTTGCTTTTATATTTTTCAGAGTTCCAGATAAACAGTGATATCATTTTATGACTTAATGGCTACTGCCAGAATAAAAATCACATTTAGTGTTGCTGCATGCTGACTGGATGAAATATCTGGATAGGCTGTGGACATGCCTGCTTCCAGGGTGACTATAACATGTGACTATAAATTGACTGCTGTGTCTGTTTACATGACAGCACGCTCCATTAGCACTGTCCAAAACCTGTAAACAGAGTGATGTAAAATCAGTGCAGCTACCCTTTGTTGCTTGTGTGTTCACAAAGGAAGTTTTGATGGACATGACATCAGTCAGCATATGACAGAAAATAAGCAACAAATGAAGTAATGCAAACATGTAAAACCCTTCACTGCAGTACATCAGTACCCCCACACTGAATATATACTGTATATGCACACTGCACGCAATATCCAATATGTCTTGCAAGTAAGTGTTTTTTATTGTGCAATTCCGCTGCTGCACTTTTCATCTGCAAACACCTGCCAGAAGTCCAGTCCAGTCACTTCAGCATGGCTTTGCTGAGTAATAGTCACTCTTCTATTGTCGGTGTTCCACAACTTTGCGTTTCGGTCATTATCTTATCAGCTGGTAGGTTCAAACATGCACTTCAAGCCAGAAGGAGAGATTTCCTGTCCCAGCTCTCTGCAGCTTTGGACTGTGAACACCCCCTCCAAAACGGTTTATTTGCCAGAGGACACGCCTTTTCTATACCAAGCACTTGTGCTAACACATTAACCATGTAGTTGTAATGTAATTAACATTTTCCCTCATGAAATCATGAGAGTGTAACTATCTGTTGACCTAACCTCTTGGCTTTCTTCAGGTTATTTGTAGTGTGCACTGACGCTGCGGAGGCTTTGCGATCCACTTCTATTTATGTGCCGAGTTTGCATTTCTAAAGTTCTTCATCGGCTGAGCTTGTTTTTTTGGCACATGCACTATGATGCATTCATGTTGTGATTCATACAGCGATGAAATATGAATATTCAGATTTTAGCATAATGTGTGTTTGGAGCTGAAGGTTTTGTAGATTTTTATGCTGTAAGATGCTGCATTGTTTTGAGGATTTTCTTATTGGCTCATAATAAACCCGTAGGAGGAGGGAGTTATTGTGTATCAGCTTAAGGCTCTGAACATGACACGCTCACACGTGTTTCTCCCTTTAATTGTGGCTTCATGGTTAACACAATCAGCATTTTCTTCACTCTTCATTTTCAGTGCTGGAGAGTATATTTCACTTAAAAGCAGTCGCTTTATGCTCACAGCTAAGTTTGTTTTCCATCATTCTCATGCACCAGGTGAACAGCTGGCTATAGATTAATTATACAATATTTGGAGGTGTCCTGTTAGGCTACGGCCACATGGGAGCAAGTGTCAGAAAAATGGCTTTGCATCCCTCACCGTAAAACTACCTCCAGAAGTTCCCACAGCAGTGACACAATCCGTTTAGCTTTTGTAAGTGAGTCTGATTAGGGTGCTGTAAATAGACGCACCTACTTTATCACTTCTACATCTCTGGATTATCTCCCATACACCTGAGGTGTTGTTTGCACCTTCTATTTGCAGCACGCTACGACACCATTCACTGTAATTCCTCGGACAACCCTTCAGGCTCTGTAAGCTGAACAGAGGGCACAACTGAATGTTCTTACTTCTGAATCACCACTTTTCTCTTCAAAGGTGCCTGAGGCCCTAAACCTTCCAATCTGTTCCTGACTGGCACCGTGCGTAATCCACCGTTAAAGTCAAAAGAATAAATTGGATGAAGAAATGTTTAAAAATGATGCCTAAAATTCAGTGGTTTTTAGGTGATGGCGTTTAAATTTTCTGTTTGTTTTTTTGCTTGTTGGTTTGTTATTCATAAGCTTCATGGGCCTAAGAGCTTTTCAATACAGGATAGTGAGAAAAAAATTCTAAATTCAGCTCAGTGTTACATTTCAAAGTCTCAGATTAGCATTAGGTTCAGTATCCGCACATTTAAAACTTATTGAGAACTATTTTGGAAGGATCTAACTTCCATATTGTGACTTCTTCCTGGTTTTGAGGAATTTGAGTGGACGATTGAAAAGTGGAACGTATCATAAGAAACATGGAGGATTACGGTGATACATGAGCGATACGGGCTTAAGGCTCCGACACACAGCTGGGGGTCGGGACTTGTCAGGGCTGTCAGAGAGTCGGTGTCTCTTCTCAGTGTGGTGTGAACAGCAGCGTTGGCGCTTTTCGGAGGCTTTTCCGATTCAACATACAGAATTAGTGGTGGCACACTGGTAAGAGAAAGCACTCTGATTGGCTGTTCAGGCAAGGGGACCAGCGCATGAAAAAAGACAGGGAAACAAAGAGGGAAAGCCCCCTGAGTCTGTCGCTGTAGTTTCCATGATTACACACATTTAGCTCAGCTTTTTTATTTTTCTGCTTTGACTCTTCACAAGTGCCATCTGTAACTTTCATTATCAGCTGTATTAAAAAAAAATGCTGCTTAATCATATCAGCGTGGAGAAAGATTTGCCTTGGCGCAGGCGCAGCACACATGAGCCTGTTTGGCACAACAACAGTGGACAAAAAACGACAAAGCAGCTGATCTTTGTCGCAGCCAGTTCTTTGTTGTTAGTTTGGTGAGTAGCAGCCTTTAGAGCCTAACGCTAACCTGTAATGATACTATTGGTTGAAATTCCTCTTGGCAACACGATGAAAGTCACGTGACATTTTTTAGCAGGAAGAAAATGTGATTAAATTTTTGATTAAAAATACAAAGAAACCGATTTTTTGTGGCTAATATAGTACTCTGAGGGGACTTTTTTAAATTTCAGGTGGGCTTTAATGTTTGATTTTTAAATATAACGATTATTGTCGGTATTGGTTAGCATCGACACCTCTACTGTTAATCTGCCCCTACATACACAAGCAATACTTGAAAAAAAAATAAATAAATAAATAAACAAAGTACTGTTTGTTCCAGCTGCCTTTGGAAAACAGCCACTATGTTATCCTGCTCTTCAGCAGTGTCTGCTCATCTTGATATTCAGCACGTTCTGACACAAACACACACACGGAGATATTGTACATTCCTGAGGCAGTCAGAGGTGGTTGAGAAGAAAAACAACTCATCCCCAAACAAGCACACTGGCGTGCTCTGTCAGCCCTGCATCTCAGGCAGAGCAGCACAACGACAGCTCTACGTCAGGGTTACACTTGACCACGGCTTCAGGCAAACAATCACTTAAAACTTCGTAAAATGTCCCGCGAGTAAACACGTCCCCTGTGCCCCGCGACGTGAGCCAGCGTAGCTGATCTGTGGCGGCATGTTTGCATTTTGTTTTCAGTTCTGATCCACATTCCTCTGTGATCATTTATCTTCCTCAGGTTTGTATGAAACCTGGTAAGAGCAGATAAGGACACATAATCATAAGATACATTCACTCTTCTTAACGCTCCTCTAGACACGCTGATTTCCAAAACAGATAAGACAGAAATGCTTGGTGGAAATCGTCGGCTTCCCGTTGTCAATCTTTACTTAGTCTTTACTGAGATTACGGTAATCTGCTTGTTTCATCGCAGAAAAACGGACTGCCTGGGAACGAAAACAAGCCATGTGTTTTTATTCTTATCATGAAAAAGCCAAGGCTTTTTATGTTGAGCAACAGCGTAAAGTTTTTTTCTCTCAAAATGGAAACTCAAGTGTGGCAGACCCTCTGACCTTGCCTGTGCTGTGAAGCAGATCATCTAGACGCAACAACAGCAGGACAGTGTTACTTACTGCTTCAGGTAATAAAACATCCTCTTAATGCGTGTACTCAACACACGTCCTCCTCTTTCCTTTTCAGTAACTTTCAAAAATTCGCCGGTCAATCAAACCATGTGTACGTGCGTGTGCACATGTGCTTGTGTTTGTCTTGAGTAAGGCGAATAAAGCCATTTAGGTAAATCATTAGCCCGCTGTGAGTCAGTGCTTGTGTTTACTTTTACGTCTTGGCCCCTGTTGGTGCCTAAAAAATGAGCACATGCACACACGAACACACAAGGTCATGGGCTCAGGGGTGAACAGGTGTGCTTCCCCTGCAGGTGCTTCTCACTTTCTTTCACAGCCAAGCTGACAACAAGCACACGCTGAGTGTCTCTTCTGTCACATTTAGGCCGTCGGGGTTTGACCTTGTTTTTTGTTCTTCTTCTGTTTTAACCTGTAACCCGGATAAATCCTTTTTTCCAAGGGGAACTTGAAAGCAGCAGCACAAAGTAAAATCAGATACATTTTAACGGAAGCAAAACAAAACAGACAGTGTTACAGAGAATAGAAAAGATTGCTGAAAGCATGGACGAAGCAGCTTGGTGCTCCCTGAGTGTTTTCTGACGGTATTACGGCTTGTTTTGGACTGTAACGTTTTAAAGCTCTAATGTCTTCATGTCTTAAAAGTATATTGAGGCTCTTTACTGTTTTTTTTTTAAACTAATATAATAATAATTAAAAAAAATGTTAAAGGAAAATTTGCGGGTCAAAATACCATTTCAATTCAAATATTGTTTTGCTGCAGAGCTGTCACACATCATACACTACAGACCTTAACAGCCCCCAAGAAACAGAAGTCAGAGTGCAGTTTGGTTCCACATATTGACTGTTTCAGGCAAAAACAGGTCTCTAGGCAGTAACTTGTCGTGGATATTGACTGATGTTCACAGTAGCCAACAGGGCTGAATGTGCACTACATCCACCCTCCGCCCCCGCTGACACAAATGCGGACAGCCTCATCTCTGTTGTGAAAGACTTCTTCTTTAAAGAAAACACTGAATGACAATGAGAATATGATGGAAAAATAATCATTCTCTCTTACATCCCAAATCATAGCAATTGCAACATCAGTCCAGATAATTAGAACTTGAATTTTTATTTTATTTGCATTTTTTCCCCAAATATCGTGCAGCCCTGGCATTGACCCTCCAACAATTCGGTTTCATTTCAGTATAGATTCAAAGGAATCAGTTCATGAGCTTTTAAAACATTTCGTAGTTCGTTCAAATCTAACAGTGAGAAAAAACCTACAAGCCCTTCTTCCAATCTCTGTTTGAACATTTGGACAACATGTGAAAGTTCTGTGACTACAAACAGAACTGTCCATTTAAATCCATAAATTTAATCACAAAGATAGGATGGGAGCAGACCAAGAACTGCCTTGTATATTAAAGTAAAAAATATGTGCACCCGTGAGCTGCCAGCTCAGGCCGTCGTACACACAGGTAATGCTCACAGTAGCATGTCAAGGCTTTATAGATGGTGATAAATCTAAGGGAGAAGTGATAAGCCCTATACACCTGCAGGGAAATAAACTATACAAACATACATTCATTCATCTGCTATTTGTGAGACTGAGAAGTAGAATGAGTCCTGCAATAAAAATCAGCTCGGCAACAAGCCACCGAAACAATGCTTCAAAACATAAAGCTACACATGATGGCAGCTAGAAGCATTTTGATGTAAATGTGTTTTTTAAAATCAATTCAGACTTTCAATGTTCCAAATGTGCCACCAAACACTACAAGGCACACAATGCACTGGGGCACAGCTCTACCTTTGACCCGTTGTTCAAACAAAGCAGAAGGTCACTCCTCTTGTCAGTGCCGCAGTCAACGCCTCACCCAAAGAACAAACGGGGGTTTGTTCTCCCTGCGGCCCCCTCCCCGCTGTCCTGAACGCCCCCACAGCACTAGGGGGGGCCAGAGGAGATGTGTGAGTTGCTGCCCTGTCCGGTGGCATGATAAAGCTTTACCCTGTGGTTTCTGCAGCTTTTCCACAGCCTCAAACAAGCAACTCTCATTCCAAAATGTGGAAAGGGTTGTGCTCTCACACTACATGCAGACTCATTGGACATATCTCGGCAACACCTTTTCAATTCTCAACCTGCAGTTTGAGAAACATTCTGACACCCACACAGGCTTGCAGCTCTTTGTAAAGTGGTTGCCTGCTTCCCTGGGCCGGCCCAGGGTTCAGCTAATCCCCCATGCGTGAGCCAAATACCATCTGTGTTTGTTCGGCAACAAAGGGGGCACTTGTTAATGACTTTCCATGTCTTCACTGGAGTACTGCCGAGGGTGGGGGGCAAAGTAGGGAAGTAGGCTATGGAAACGGCGAGTCAGACAAGGCGAAATATAGATCACAAACTAGGATCAATAACTGCACTGAGCTTTCAACCAGCAGGGCGTTGGACACACTAGTTTCATTTTCTGAGGGGATAAACATCCCAAACTTTTCTTATCATTGGATCACTTCAGCAGTTTTCCACACAGACCAACACA
>JAPZDX010000020.1:8584406-8600565 GCA_029783625.1 Naso annulatus | reverse complement strand
CTGCTAGGTTGCTCAAAATGACAAAAAAACAACAACAACAACGAAAAAAAAAACAAAACAAAACTTAAAAACTTAACAGTAAAGTCTCTTTTTCAGAAATCATAAATTAGTTACTCAAGATAACATTGTTGTGAGCAGTTGCAACTATTGTCGTTTACTTAAAGTTGCAGTAGATAACTTCTGCAAATGAGCTAGCAAGCCAACGTTAGCTGTAGCATGAGACTCGCTGGGAAGCAAATTCACTGCAACCATTTGCACCAGCTCGCGCTACTTTTGGTTCATTGTCGCTCTCTCTTTTAAGTCCAGTTTGACCTGAGACAAAACAGTTGCAGGGAAAGTTGCAGTGGAGTAAATTGGTTTGTCTCAGCTCAAGCCTGAGCCAAATGACGGTGTCGTTTGCAGACACTCTGTTGTTAGCAGAGGTGAGTCGGAGCACGGTGAGCTAATCAACTCATACCAACGTCACCTGTTGCTAAGAAGCACAGCGTAGACTGGAGAATTAGGACAGAGAGTACAGAGAGCATCACTGATTTTTTCATTTTTACACTAATCCCTCATCCTGGTGGAAAAGGAAATAGCATGGCAAAAACAGGGCTTACTGTAGACCAATTCAGCAGTGAATGGTGTCATTTTCAACCACTATTACACTGTTTAATCAGGTTATACATCATAATGACAAAGTTAAGCCAAAAAAGTTGTCTAGTTTCACTTGAACTACACCCACCAACCAAGTAACCACCCAGAGGGAAGCAGCATCTATTCATAGACAAGAGGCTAACTAAGTGAGCTAACTAAGCTAGCAATACTTATAGCTCAGCCAAAGAGGACGCTATCCATGTTTAAATCCCGCACTGTCTTGAGAACAAGCCTCTCTTTCATGTGCAGATGCACTCTTCCTTCTGCACAATGATATGTTCGGACGGTGTAGAAAGAAATGAGTTCCAACATGAAACTGCTCACAGCATCTGAAGTAACTGCTTCATGATTTCAATAAAATATGTTACTGGCTGCTAGGTTTGTCAAATGTATGTTTTAGTTCTTTGAGCACCACAAGTCACGTCTCATCTAGTTCCATTTTTCTGGAACGAAGGCAGACATCTCAGCGGTCAGTGTCTCCAAAACTTATGTCAAAAGAGTCCAAATGAATGACTTTCACAAAGGAAAGTATATATCTCTGGTTTTGGTGTGAACTGTCTCTTAAAATACTACAGAAACCCTTGAAAGTCTGGTTTTTGTCAAATTACTTTAGGTTAATTGTTGTTGCAGAACCAGAGGTCATCTTTTTTCATTCCATATATTCTTCTTCCTGTTGAAATGGCATCTACATTACCCATAGTGCAACACATCATCAATCACTTGGTCAGGATTTGATTTTCAACCAACTTGACTGTAGATACTTTCGCAACTTTGAATGCAAACCAAATAAGCAATGCTTATACATTTGTGTACACAGATAAAATTCTTTACTTGTCAAAACAGAGATCAGAACAATTTTCTACAGTTGCTATGGTGATGAAATGAAGAACAGACGGGGGAGAAAAGCCGTGTGAAAACAATATAAGCCGAACTTCACATCTAGCGCCAAGCTAAAGAATCTGCTTCTGTGTTGCTCTTACAATGTTGCTCCTCAGAGTTATTGACGTCCTCCTGACCCAACCGTGATATCGTCAGCCAAGATTAGATTCCAGGTTTCAAGCTCACGGCTTGAACTCTCATGTAACTTTAGCAGCCGGGGCCAATTCTCAAACACAGCAGCCAGCGTGACCAAAACAACCCCCAGAAATAGCTCTGATCCCATTCTGAGTGCTAGCCAAGTCAGATTCCCCAAACAGGCGCTAAAGGGAACAAGAGATTGAGAACACACCGTGCTCACCACCCCCAAAGTCCATCAATCATTATTCTCCATACAAATAAAGTATTCAGATGGACAAAAAGTCAGTCAATGGGCAGCACACGAGGAGTCTGGAGTGTTTCCGGTAAGGGAAAAAGAATCAGCCAGCCGAACAGAGGAGAGCTATAGTCACAGAGAGTCATCTACATCTGCA
This sequence comes from Naso annulatus, assembly GCA_029783625.1. NCBI lineage: Eukaryota > Metazoa > Chordata > Actinopteri > Acanthuriformes > Acanthuridae > Naso > Naso annulatus. The sequence goes on along the minus strand of JAPZDX010000020.1, from coordinate 8,598,520 downwards.
CTGCTTAATTAATTCAGCAGACGCTTTTATTCCAACTCAATCAAAGAAAGGCCTGTCACAATGCAGATAAAGCGGAGTCTGTATGGGCTTGTATTAATGAAAAATCTGAAAAAGTTCACACAAAAGATGAGACTAAAATAGCAGAGTTCGACACTCTGGCTGCACTTCTTGATTTAAAAAACATCAGAGACCATTATTCCCAACAAGCCTTGGGTACATTCACAGAAATGTGGTGAAACAAGCCATGATGTGGTATCCTAAACACACATAACATAGATGCAATAAAGATACGGCTGTCTGCGGTTGTAACAATATTACACCCAACAAACACACGTGTTCAGTGAGGTTGAGTTTGGCACGCTGTTTCTATTGTGCTAGTTTGATAAATGCTTCCGTGAACCATTAAAGAACCGATGTGAGCTCTTCATAAGTTATGTATGTTCTACAGTTTTGCTACCAAGTTTCAAATCCATGTCATGTTTGTAATTATTTTTGGATACATAGCTTCCTCCTGTTCAGAGCATCTGGGGTATTTCTGTATGTATGACAACCAAAAAGGCACGAAGTCTGTAAGACTCTGAAATTTACTTGAGTTGTTTAATTTATCCCAGTGATCATCAAGTTGATCAATCTGAAAGGTCTGAACCATCAGTTGTGATATAAATAATTAAACAAGTAAGTAAATAAATAAATAAACAAATAAATATATTAGTAAGCAGACTCGATGTTCACTGGGATGAAATCATAGAAATCAATTTTCAGAGTTTGCTTGTTGATTTTCATAACTTACTCAAATATATGGAGGCCTTTGACAGCCTGAAAAATGGAAAAAAAATGATATAAAAACCTAAAACTGAAATACATGGTTTTTAATAAGGTTAGCTGTGATGAGAACTACATGTGACATAATATGTAAGTTTATTAATTGGCTTTTCAGTCAAATGAAAAAAAAACCAATGAAATACTGATGTAATTCTTGTTCTTTTGCCTCAAGACATACATTTGTCCCCCTGATGGAGTCATTATCCACAAACCAGAAGCTGTCAAAGCATCATACTGATTAGGGCCCAGCCAATATGGGATTTGGGGGCCTGTACTGATACAGGTATTAGGAAGCAAGAAAATTCTTATATCCAATATATAAGCCATTATTTTATACATATAATATTGATAGAATGTGGTTATCAGACACCTCTGACAAAGATATGTAACGGAGGCAGGATATAACACATTTTAATAAACTTTATTGAACAGTAAACGCTTCATGAATTATTATTAAGTAACGGACCTCTGCTGGGCAAACTACGTAATTATACCATTTTAAATCCCTACTCCAAGCATTTTCTTCAGCCTTAGAAAATAGTTTTCATATTGGCATATATTGGAGAACATATCTGCTGATACCGATATATCTGGGAAAGGTCAATACTGGCCGATAGTATCGGCATACCAACATACTGTATCAGTCGAGCCCTAATTGTGATCAATACCTTTCAGAGCATATTTTACAATAATTTGTGCCTTAGAGCAGTACAAAATGCACTTATTTCGGTTTGAGGACACACAGAAAGCAACTAAACGATTTTCTTATATTTAAGAAATAAATGAAGCCATAGAGGTCCAGTTTATCCAACAAATCAGTGAAAAAGGTTTCACAAAAATGTTGTTTTGGTAAGAATCAATGTCCTCAAACAGGCCAAGTTTGCCAGTAGTACAGAGATGTGACACTGACTGCAGGGTAGAGTGAGCACCCACAGCAGGCTGCTGTCCTTTTCACTCCTGTCCACCGCTCTCCAATCCTTGAAAACAGCAAGAGAGGAGGAGAGCAGTGCCACTCTGCATCTAATACAAACTGAGTTAACAGCAACCACAAACACACACACAATCAGAAATTTCTAGAGGTACAGGAGGTTTCTAACTAAAGCCAAAGACGGTAGAGCAATATTTTACCATCCTACCATTTTAAACCAAAACTGCTCACGAAACACAACACAAACTACCAATAATGAGCGTTTCCTCTCTGACGACACGTAGCCGAGCTTGGTGCTCTTTTTTGTTGCAGTGAACTGTGGGATGGCGTCGGCAAACCCACAGGACTCAAACGCAAAGTCAACAGGCTGCAGAGAGGGGGCAGTTCCGGAGTGGGAGGGAAAAGAAAAAAAAAAAAAAACACTTCTGCTCCCGCTTCTCATTTTCACAGCCACCAGTCAAAGCAGCAGTAAAGCCACCCTGTCACAGACCCTCTATTAAGTACTCTCATTAGACAGAATCTTGTTACAGGATGTAAATGAGGCACAGGTCTGTGAATGGCAACATGGGATGGGAAATAAATCACTTTTAAAAAATGCAGACAGCTCAGTTAATTAAAAAGGCCTTCTGTTCACAGGAGCTCAGAACAAGATTTTGCTCTCCATTAAAACTGCTGAACAAGCAACTTAGGCCTCAAAATATGTCAACTCGTCTGCTTACCCAGCATGGAGGGCCCTAATGACACCAGCAAATTTCATCTTGACTGCAAGGTGCAGGTGGAAAATATCTTAAATGTAATTAGCTCTGTGCGCCATGATTAGTGCCTTTCCTGGGCCGGTACAGTGAGACTGGTTTAATCCTAATCCTACAGGGAAAGTCAGGACAGAGAGTTTTACTGAGCCACACATGACGTCAGAGAGAGTCAGTAGCTGGAGGCCAGTTCAATGAGGATGAAGTTTATCAGTCGCCGGTCAAACCTGTGTCCTTGTGACGGACAGATTTGTTTCGGGAGATAATGCAACACTACAGGTTAAAGGGATAGTTTACCCAAAATAAGAATTCACTCATTATCTACTTGCCCTCATGCTGATGAAAGGTCGGGTGAAATTTGCTGCAGTAGTTTCATAGAAAAAAGGTGTTGCAGTACACAGTTGAAGTGAAGGGTGACCAATTTTCAAACATAAAAAAATAAAACCATAAAATGCCACCATACTGTTCATCTAGAGTAATCCAAGCATCCTTCACCTGACCTTCCATCGGCATGAGGGTAAGTAGATAATGACTAATTTTAATTTTGGGTGAACTATCCCTTTAAGACTCTGAGGGACAATCAGCTTCTTTCTATGTGCTAATAGTTACTTTAATACACAAGGTAACTGCAGCTTGGAGAAAACAAAATGTCATTTATAGGAGAGGGTCTCAATGACCTGTTGTTTCAACTTTAAAACTACAGTATTCTATGGTGAAAAAAGCTATTTCAAGCTTTCATCCTTGCAGCAAAACTGTGGCTTTGAACACTAAAACTTGAGGATTAGATTTCACTCAGTGTGCCCACACTACACGGCCTCGCTTTGTGCTCCAACAACTAGAGATGGCTGCTGCGTGCCACAGAAAAGTGTTGTCAAAAGTTGTAATTATAGGCTCAGCCCAAGATATGCCAATTGCTTGAAACTACCATGTTTCCACATCAGAGAGAACAAAAAGTCGGAAGTAAGGAAAAAAATGATCAAGCTTATTAAGAGACAGGGAGCCATATGCTGGCTGTCATCATTAAGCTGTTGCTGGGGCACAGAGTTGTCAACAAGTTCCAAGGACACAAGTAAATAAAAAAAGTGCAGAAAAGAACATTTATGGCAATTCTGCTTAATTTCGGCTGATCACTAATCTGACTTTTGTGTTTGCACATATAAGAAGTGCAGCTTTGATGAGCAACCTTTAGGGCCACAAGACATTAATTCTAAAAAACTTTTTTCAAGAACTGCCAGAAGTTAACAGACCTCTGAATGGATATTCTTTCTTCTGAACAATGGCAGTTCTGAATTCCTCCTGGCTAAAGTCTGTCTGAGTTGAACTAATGAGGGACGCCTATATAAAACGATATGATTAGACAGCCACAGGTTCTGACTGCCCCTATCAAAGAGAACAAATTCAAATATGTTCTATATTTCTGAGTGGAGCTGGAGTAAAAAAGAATTACTTGCAGTAAATAAACCTGCTGATCCTTTGATTGAAAATATTTTCAACAATGGCTGTAATTAGTGCTCAAGTTGTATGCAACCACAAAAATGTGCCAAGGGTGTTTGGGTGAGAGACAAAACACCAGGCAATCGGCCCTCAAGCATCAGCACAATAGATGTGAGGAAAAGATTTTAAAAAAGAAAGCAAGAAAAGGAAGGATGAGAGGAGGTGTGTATGTATATGTAAATATTTTTTGTCTTACCTGTGGCTCTGCTGGTGGAAGGCCCCCCCTCCTCCTGAGGTTTGCACGCAAGCATCTGTCTGTGCAGATGTGCTGCCTCTGTGGAATGTACAGCATTCCCCTGATTCCCATCTCCCGATCCGCCAAGGAGGCTTTCCCCAAACGCCTCCGGCGGGGTGCTGCTGCATTCCCCAATGTTCCTGCCACTGTGACCTATATCTCCTCCTCTGCTCGGCCGCCTCTGGGCTTCCGCTCGAGGGGGAACCAGCAGCCGAACAGAGGGACAGTGAGAAATCTCCGGTTCCTCGTCCTCAGGAATCGGGTTGTACCAGATCTCTCCTTCATCATCAGCATCATTCTCCTCGGCTGGGTCCACACTCCGAGGGTGAGGACATACCTTAGCCTGACCGACGCTAACCTAAATCAAGACAGAGGACAAAGTTCTCATTTAATCTCTGAGGAAGGTGAAAGAAAGCAGCTGGACTCAAACATTCGGGCAACACTTCCACTTTCTTGCTGAAAGTTAAATGAATACACTGATACCACGTTCATTGCTGTATGTTTAATATAAAGCTACAACAAGCTCCTAGTTATGTTAGGTTAGCATTAAGAATGGAAACAGAGGAAACAGCAGGCCTAGCTCTGTCCAAAGGTCATGAAATCCACCAACCAACACCTCTTAAACTCACTCATTAACATGTCACATCTTGTCTTTTTTATTTATAAAGAACAATTGGTGGGGTTAATGGGGAATCACTGGACACACTGTAGTTTTTACACTCCTGTTTGTGATATTTCCCCCGCTTTCAGCCATTTAGCTAAGCTAAGCTAAGCTAAATGGCTGTTGACTGTAGCTGTGTATTCAGTGTAGAGTGGGGGCACAAATTAAAAAAAAAACACCTGGGCTTAGTGAACGTTAATGAAGCTACGTTTAAGATTTTTTTCAACAACTGGGGAGAGCTAAGCTAGCTGTTTCCCCCTGCTTTCAGTCTTTCTGCTAAGCTAAGCTAATTAGCTGCTGGCTGTAGCTCCATGTTTACTGCACAGACATAAGGGAAATATAATTCTTTTCTTGTAACTCTCAGCAACAACGCAAAAAAGCATATTTCCAAATCTCAAACTAATTCTTGTTAATCTTGCTAACCTGGGGCAGGTGCAGGCGGACTGGCCGTGATGGGGCTCCCCCTGAGGGCCTCAGGTGGTCTGGAGAGGGACTGGGAGGAGGTGGTGGCTGAAGGGAGCCCTGGCTGCCCTCCTCCTCAGCTCCCAGCACTCCCTGCAGCTCGTCCTTGGGGCAGTGATTCTTCCCAAGGGAGCTCTGCTGCAGCCAGTTGCGTTTCTTGGAGACAGTGATGGTGGTGAGCGGTGGCCTCCATGACGAAGTCTCGGTGGCCCGACCCACCTCCCGGCCGTTAGCACAGGGGGTTTGGATATTCTCAATGAAAGCTGATGGAGTAACGGAGAGAAAATGAGTGTTAAGAGTTACCACTTCATGCCAGGAGACACTAACAACTACTTTGTTTGACATAAAAAAGGAATTAATCAATCATCATTGAAGCAATTGTTAACTGAAGAGGAAGACTGAAATTGATGTTCTCAGACTATTCATGTCCTGTCAAGTTGAAGAAAACATCTGTATCAAGAAACCGCAGGTGAGGAAACACTTCTTCGCCAAGTTCTCGCTTTCCCTCATTTCAGTGCGATATGCTTTGTAACTTTTGGATGAACTACTGCAATTTTGTTTTTATGACCAGAGCAAAACTTTCAATCACACCACCGCAGTCCCCTGGAGCACCTCCCCTCTTTTCTCCTTCGTGAATATGTGGGCTTTGAATTCAAAAGAGATCACAGGAGGATGGAGGGATTTTGCACATACATCTTCCATCACAGCGACGTGGAAAAAGGAAGAAACCGCTGACACTACAGCTGTGAAAATAGAGCAGAGAGGGGAGGGTGATCCTGTGTGTGTGTAAGGGGGTGACGATAAGTACAGCCGGTGGCTATGTGTGCAGTGAAAAAGGACAAATGAAAGAGGTGGTGACGTGGTCTGTTAATGTCCCAAAGAAAGCAGTAACAGAGTGCCTGCATAGTGTGTGTGTTTGCATGTTTTTTCAATCAGATAGTGAAAGTCTGTTTACCTGCAAATCAGAAAGTGCCTTCGCAAATCATCTGACATGTTTTTTAATAGGGTTTGATGAGCAGATGCAGCCGGAGAAAAACAGCCTTTTGAGCATGCGTGCGTGTGTCGGTGTGTGTGTGACAGGGAGGGCAGGGTCTTGCACTGACATGTACAGCAGGCTCGTGCAGGAAGACTGTTTTGATCCTCAGCAGGTCCCAGACGAGCCCCTCCACATGCTATAATGACAACTTCTCCTTTCCTCAAGGAAACGCGTTTTCATGCATGCCAGGCAAACATTCATCAAATTATAGACCCGGGAATATTTTCACTTGACGAAAATGAAATCTAACGCAGGGCAGTCAGGATGTGCATGAGTGACTGTGCTCTAAAAAAAGTGTGAATGACTCCGAAAAACTACGACAGGGTTTTCTTTGTATCATCGATCCAGAGCAGTCCAAGAGAAAAGAAATGAAGTACATAAGAAAAAAAAAAATCACATGGTTTCAAATTACATAACTTGTACTCAGTCGATTGAGACTAAGTTTTTTTTGTTTGTTTTTTCCCTGGTTGCTTTTATGGACAAAGCCCTGAGAGCCCTCCGCTCACAGAGAGAGCAGAGGACTCCACTGGGATTGACTTTTTCCTAGAAGCCAACCGGCCTCTCTCTGCTCTCCTCTGACCTGCAAGGCAACTTTATACAGCAACTGTCAACTTGCAGTTAATGCTGCCATCCCCACTGCTTCAAAATTCTGCAAACCCCAACTTTATTGAACTTTATTTCTTTACTTGCTGCTCAGTTTTTCTCGCCAGGCTCCGCCCCGCAGCCGCTCAGCTCAGATTTAGCTAAGATTCAGTCTGGCGACGAGGGTCCTCTTTAGAATTGCAGAGATAAATTTTTGGTCCAAACAATCAGCGACTAGCAGGAGTGGTTAATTTGGTGACGTAGAGGTCAAACCCTTATCTACTGAAGTTCCATCATGGCACGAAGTGAACCAGGCTACCAAAACCCCTCCTTACTGAAAATTATGCAATAATAAATAAATGGAATGTTCCCATCAGACAGATTTCAACCTTGGCGACCTGAAAAAATACTGGTTCTTCGTGATTACTACACATAGGGAGGAACAGGAGCTTTTGGTTGGTGTCTGTCTACCAATCTGTGCGGTACAGACATGAGACTCACACAGATTCAGGCACAACACAACACATGAAAAAAAACAACAAAAAAAACACCAGACAAAAGCACTAACGCTGATGAAAACAGCCAATATCACGACACGACATAACGACATCTATGTGATTATTTTACAGCTTGTGGAAAAGAAACATTCATTTTCTCACTCGTTGTGTCTGTGGGCTACCGATGTTTGAGCCACTATCTCAAGGGGGCGAGAGATAAGTGCTTAGCTCGGGCCTGTCGCTGTATTTACTTGGTGATAATGTGATTTTATTTCAAGCAAAATATGTACTGTAATGTAATAACGGTTTCTTTCCATGACGCATGGCAAGTCAGAATGTCAATCACAACACAATATAACAGCATTTACGTGATTATTGAACAGATTGTGACATTTAGCCTTCGTCATACGGTCGGTGTCAATGCCAACTGGTTTACAACTGTTCCAGTAGTTTTACACTTAACCTGACACCACGCCTACTAGGACCCAAATTCAGCAAAGAATCCCAAATGGAGCTTGACCAGTCCCATTATCATGAAGTTATTTATTCCCAAAGTCTGGTTTACCAGGCTACAATTTTTCTCTGATTGAGAAATGTTACAAGTATGAAATACAATGGGATAAAATTGATTCTTTTACCAATGCCATTCATCTGTTTACCTGCTTATTATAAAGAGCTTTCAGTGGCAAGACCAGTCTACTTTTTAAAGTCCCACTGAGGATTTTTTACCTGGTAATGAAGCAGTCTAAATTTAATACTAATGCCTCACATCTTACTTTCATCAGAAAATGAGACCATCGACGAGGAGATTGGAGACTTTCCTGTCTTTTACAATGTCTTTGCTTGGTCCACTCAGTCAGCGGAAACGCTACAAAACACAGAGAGCGGAAGAGACGATTTGTTGTTTACAAGAATGACTGATCCACTGTTCTCTTTTTTTTACTGTCTATGGTTGGAAGCAGGAGGATATTTTTTCTCTTCAGATTATTTCCATATTTTGTGTTTATGGTTGAACCGGTATTGTGCGTGTTCCTTTCACTCCCTCCCAAAACGAATGCTCGCGCTAGACAAGATCTTCAGTAAGCAGTACCGCTTTTGTCCACAACAATCTACAAGATGAAAGTTCCTCAGAGGGGCTTTTAGGCATTCCTAATCCCCTAAAAATAAACCCTTGCACAAACACACCATCCCAGCACCTCTATAATCTGTTCATTTAAATTCATACCACCACGCTGCAAGGATATAAAGCGTATCTTTAAGTATTTCTTCTCTCTACTGTGTTCTAGTTAAGGAGGCTTTTCCTGCCAGAAACACGGTTGTGTGACCTGTGCCAGCACCGTGTTTGCATTAGCCTGGATTAGAGCTGATGCGGTGTTTAAGGACCTGGAGCTCAGTGGCTTTAGCATGTGCCAACCACTGAGTGAAGGGGAAGCATACAGCATGTTTCTGCTGATATACTGAGTCCCATGAGTTAATGTGTAGGCGCAAGCAGGCTATAATAATCTGCTGTGGTCTGTTTTTAGCTGTTCTGGTCTGGAGTTCATGTGTAACCCTTTAAATTCTGACTATAAGCAGTGTTTTTACTGAGATCTACAAGAGCGAAGACCTTACACAGAAAAGTCCTTTACAACAGTAATTTTATATTTCTCTTCTCCTGTTTACCAAAAATCTTACGCAAACTTTAAAGGCCAGGACACATCCAAAACTATAGGCTCTTTGGCCTATAATTGATACTTAGCAAGAGTATCTGTCTTTTCACCAGACAAACAACGTGAAATGAGGGGTAACTGAAACTAGAAAGACGCTGGATTTAAAGTCACTTAAAGTCACAGAAGCAAAGACTTCAAATGAAGCTATAATGGAATTTAAGAGGCAGAAACTAAGTTTGTTATTTCTTATTAAAAGTTAACTATCATTCCTTTTTGTAAGAGGAAGAATAAAGTTAAGTAAATCAAGTTGTAGGAGAATAAGCTCATTTTAAGTTGGATATATGTTAGAGAGAAAACTTTTTTCGGAAGGGAGATTAAAGTGTATTGGGACAAATCCAAAAAACTGCAGACTATGCTGCCAACACACGATCTGGTAAGGCGAGACCAAAGAGAGGTGAGATGTGCGCAGAGTAATTGTCAGCATGCCATCTTCTTTAAGGGGTCTTTCATAACTGGAAGAGGAAGCATGTTCTGACAAGAGCAGCATTCCAGACCACAGCTCCAGATTTACAGCCTCGCCGTCTCCTTCCACTGTCACACTCCTTCACACAGACTAGCACAAAGCAACAGCATGACACCAGTTTGACTTTAATAAGTCACATTTTAGCTACTTTCACTGGTGTCAAATATCAAACCATCAGCACGCTCTCCAGCTCCTCTCACATCTCCATATTGTATTTCCCCTCTTAACTGCTTTTGATGTGAAGAGCTACTCATGATTAAAGCTGAAGACGTTTGGGCAGCAGAACGTTCAGCTTGATAAAAAACAGATAATGGAAACTGAGTGTGCTTTTCTTTACGATAATCTTTAAACTACGATATATGCAGCAGTTCCCGAGGGCAGGGAGCTCTTATTAAAAGTCAGCCATGTCTAGGGATGCACCATTTTTTCAACTGATACCAATTTACTTCCCATTTTTTGTTTTTAAAAGAAGTTCATAGCCTGCAATCTATGCACAATGGTGCCAAAGGCCAAGATAAAGAGAGCAAAAATGGATGATTAAATATTCCAAAGCTCAGATCAAACCAAATCCAAGTGGCATCACTACTTTTTAATCTTCTCGAAGTCTTGCAGTAGATGTGCAGCAATATGCAATCATGCTGTCTTCTTCTGAAACAGTGAAGACATGTTTGTACACTGCGTACCCAAATGCAGTAGTTTGACATCCCATTATCAGCCAACGATTTATCTGCACCAATACATATCGTTCATCCCCGGCCAAGGTGTGCACTGAAATGCTCCAATAAAAATAGTTGGGTTTCCATCCATCTGTTTTTATGCAGATTTTCAATTTGCACACAAAAAGTGTGGAAACGCTGCAAAACTCTAAATATTGCAAAACAGGTTTTAGACTCGAAGAAGGTGAAAAAGTTTGCGTATTGATAAAGGGTAAATGAGATTAAGAGCAGTGAAAACAGCTTCAGCGAATCAGCAGTGAATCAACAGTGACAATGACTTACAGAAATCACATGATTCACACTGGAGAGAAGAAAATGAAGCACATCGCTGTAGTATCAGTTGTTCAGAACCTTGTAACTGTCCAGTGTGACTACCCACTCTTTCATTACATTATTTTGTTGTGTTGTATTCTTCTGCAGTGGCACCAGACTTCAGAATTGGTGCCGCTACTGTTTACCTTGAAGAACCAACTCCAATAGCTGTATTGGATGGAAACGTGCATAATTTTGCATTTTCATATAGCGAATTTCTGAAAATGCGGTTCAAATTTGTGTTACATTTGGATGGAAAACTAACTATTTTCTCAGACACTTAGAGGCGAGCTTAGTTCACTTGTGCACTTGGAACAATGAAGATAAGTTCTGCAGAGATAAATTATTTCGTTGAATAATGTATTACTCAAGGTGGGGTAGGCAATTTATCTTTGATTTAATCGGACAAAAATTCCATAATATCCTCTCAGTATATTTTAATTCAGGTGGTCTAAAGAACACTAGATTTCTGCACCTCTCCTTGACTCTGTGACAGGTTGGGGTTTTGATTTGAAGAGCTCACCTTGAGCTTAGGAAACTGTGATCTGCATTGTTCACAGTATTCATTTGTTTTTAAGATCAAACAACTAATAGATGAATCAAATCCGAAGATTAAGTGATACTGTAAATGACCATCAGCCACAGCCCGAGTTGTTTGTTTACAAAATGTAGAGGATTGTTTTGAAGTGCAACTCGGTAGGACATCAATTAAGATAGAAATATCTTTAAGAAGCTGACTCTTTCTAGCTTACATTTTCATTTATGTCAGCTATTTTTATACCTCCTTTGACAGAATAGCAAGAAAAAGTCAAAAAAAAAAAAAGTTTACTAAAACATAACAGAGCTATCAGAGCCTTAGCCTGGCATGATGTGCTCAGGGCATGGAGGAATCACAATCATGACCTGAAGGTAACAGATGACCAGAGTTGTTAATATAACGGTGTGTGTATGAAGAGAGTAGGGAGACAGAGAGGGAGAGGTGGAGCGATATCTGTTTGTCTGCACTGTTGAAACAAATGCAAACTTACACATGAAAAAACTTACATCACGGTTGTGCTGGTGTGAACTGTTGCCACGTGAACCTGACAGTAATTCCAATTATACTCATGTCAAAATTCATGAATGTTTTTCTCCTCTAAGACAAAACACTTGATCCACTTTCCCAGAGGCTTTTCCTTTATTTCCTGAATTCCTTTTGCTACATACAGGATCCTCTTTTGATAAGTTCAAAACACACACCAGCCAGTTTTCTTCCCCTCTGTACAGACAGCACTTTGTTATGTGTACAGAGATTCGCAACCCCCCCCACCACACACACACACACACACACACACACACACACACACACACACACAGCAAACGGTTTTCTGTCTAAACTAAATATGAATTAAATGCATCGTATATAATGACATAAAACACTTTCATATCATGGGGAATTTAGGAATTAGGAAATCTCTGCGCAGAAAGACAGCAGCGCTGCCTGCAGCAGACACTACACGTGTGAACAACAACAGCGAACGAGACGCAGCAGATCGGCGACGCAGAGGCAAATGCGAGACGTGTGTTCTGGACGTAACTCACCTTCACCGGGGCAGAAACTTTGACTCTATCTAAACATTACCTGTCTTTTGACCAAAAAGTGAGAAACATTACTGACCCCTAACTATTTCTTTCATTTCTGACTTAAGGCATGGACGTAGGACATGACACAGGCATTGACACAAAGTAAACAGGTTGGATTCAGCAAAGGAATGAGCCCAAATTTTTTCTTCCACACCGACACGTTACACTCGGTGTTTCCAACGACCCAGGCAGAACACTTAGTCTGCCACTAGATAAAAACACAGACATCTGTGTACAGTATCAGCACATGGTTCCACTCTGAATTGCCACTTACCATGTTTGCAGTCTTCATCTGCTTCATCATAGTTTTTCTGTTGGCAGAAGAGAAAAAGGGTAGCAAATCGGTAGCCATAACAAATGAGTATAATTTGTGTTTAAGGGTCAGAGCTTTGCATAAGCTCCAAGAATGGCTCTTTGCCTCTCAGTGGAGTCTCTCAAGCTATCATTACAGGACTTAAGTAGTTTCCATAATCTTAGGGCTTAAGTAACTGGCGTATTTTAGTGCTCTGGGAGGATAATACAACAGTACAATGAGTAAAGAAAGTGGGGTTTATTGTTCTCAGTTCTATTATTCTCTTTTATGGTAATTTACCCAGTGATACAAAGTACAACTCTGCATTTTAAGCACAATAATCACGTCATTTCAGTGTGAAGAATTCATTTGAGGACAGGAGAAAAGACTTTTCTTTTTGGTTGGAGTTCTGTCTAAATGTCATGATTTTATAAATCTCCCTCCCCCTGGTGTGCTGCACTGTGCTGTACTGGTGTGAAAACATTCATGAAGAATATGGGGGCAGCAAAGAGGCGAAGCTGGAAAAGAGTAATCATGTCTGTTTGTAGGCTGCCTGCTCAGAGGGCCACTGCCCTTACCAGCTGCAGGAAGGCAGCAATACGGTAGAGCAGGACACGGCTGCGGAGGGATCTGGCGGTGGTGGCAAGAGATGGAGGGCTCGGCGGGACAGGGGCACCGGATGATTGGGCTTGGGGTGCTAGGACCACCAGTGCGTCCGTACTGTGGCTGACCGCCGCCTCGTACTCCCGCCTGGTTAACGATCTGCTGGCTTCTTCACATGACTTCTCCGCTCTCCTGTCCGCCATGACTCAGGGACAAAACTTCTGGAAAAAGACAAAAGGGAAAAACAAGGTGTTCTCATTTTTATCTACTGGACTCTGCGACCCTGAATAAAGTGACTAACTTGGCAATATATGATGTAACAGGTGAAGGAATTTAGATTCTGTAAGGTTGTGTGGCAGGATACATTCCAGAAAATTGTTTTTCAATCAGTTATGCGAAGTTATCCAAAAGCACTTCAAAATGATCATCAATCAAAACCCTCCAGCATTAACAGTATGTCTGTCCCCTGTTTAGGTGAGAAACAGAGCAGGGTAACTTGATCGACTGACTATTTAAATCTCCTGACACATGCCCACAGGATCGGTGAGGGCCCAATGCTGATAAGTGTTCAGTGTTCATATACTAAGGCTGACGACTGGCAAGAACTTCTCGATTCGTTACGCATCACAATACATGGGTCAAAACACAATTATATCACAATATATTGGGATACAATGCATATTGCAATGTATTGTGATATTTCACTGAGTTCACTGAAAATGTCAAAAAAAATTCAAGTAGCTGTCTATGATCTGGGTAGTCTGCATACATCACATTGTATTATTATGATAACTCAGCAGACAAATTGAGTCAAACAATTTTATTCAAAACTTCCTTTCCAATTTATTTGAATGGTGTTGTAGAATTACTGAGCACACTGATACAGCTGCCATAACATCAAAATTAAAAATGAAATTTAAATGCACTCTT
>JAPZDX010000020.1:8535084-8554309 GCA_029783625.1 Naso annulatus | reverse complement strand
TAATAAAAAAAAAAAAAAAAAAAAAAAAAAGAAAAAATCTTGAAAGGCCTGCAAGGTTAATTGTTCTGAGAAGTCATATTGTGTGTAAAGCTTTGGCTGTCATCATCACCTGAAGCTTCTTTTCAAGGAACACTGCACCAAAAATATATCTTGTTTTTATTCTGAAAAGCTTGTAGTTCAGAGGAGAGCACCATATTCCGCTTTTTTTCCCCCTACTTCTTAATAAAAGCACAATGTGGCTCAGTGGTTACCAGAGTCATACCTCGCACAGAACAATCAACTGATCATACAGAACAGAGGCAGAGAGGAGGATGAGGCAGCAGAGGTGGTTTGTGTTTGCATTTCAAATTAATGATCGTAACACCAATTTAAGGTATTTTCTGGTCAAAGCTATCAAAGGCAGCATTAATCAAAATTTTTTGCCACTTGGGGCAGTACAACAATCAGTAAACACACAAACTTTGCACATTTGAGTGAAGGTTTGTTTCAGGTCACAAGTAAAATCTGAGTCTAATGTTTCTAATCTAATCTAATCTCCTCATTTATCTACCTGATTATTTCATTCTCGCCAGCGTCTGGGAAAATATCTGCCTTTTAACCTACTAAATTCTAATTTAGCCCAGGTAGCTCTGTCTGTGTGCTGTTTGACATTAAGCAGGTAGTGTAGCCTACAGTGAACAGACTTAGCTTAAGAATTTTGTTACTTCCAGCTGCAACATGACACAGACTTGATGGGAACGGTGAAAGTAAAACAGAACTGTAAAGTTACAGACTACACATATGGAGGACCAAGAGGATCACAGAAATTGTAATAAAGCATTTCCTTAAATAAAAACTAGTTGCACAATTAAAGACAGCAATTAATGAATTAATTTACAAATCTATCAATTAATCTATAAATAGAGGAATTATAAAAAAAAAATTTACAAATGAAACTTTAACACAGTAAATAAGTATGTCATTTAAAAATACGTTTATGAATTCTGAAATTAACAGTTCAATTTAAAAAATTGCTTGAAAATGCAGTTTCAGAAACAGAAATAAATAGCCTAATTGATTTTACAAACTGGATTAAGAATACAGCTTTTAATCTGGCATTTAAAAGGGCATTTCCCTTTCTTATTTTCTTTTCCATTTTCTAGCTGCTTTCCTAAAACTCTTAGTTAATCAATTTGTGACGTTGTATAGCCTCTCCTTTTACCCTCTCCTTTCAGACCTTCCATGACACTTTGAGCGTTGAGCTGGTAAAACAAGATTCAACAATGCAAATCAGCCGTAGGATGTAAAAAAAACTCTCTGACTGCTTATTGCCAGATGATTCATTAAGCCTGTGAGAGAACAACAATCAGTCATCACATCACTACAAGACATCCTTATCTAAGCTGACCTAAATACAGGTTGTTGTGGAGAGTTGAACAAATGTCTAGTGCTGTCGTTTTTCATTCTTTGCAGCTGTTGTTTGAGTGTTTTTGCTGTGAAACTAGGTCACTTTTAGAGTCTATTGTTACTCGTAAATCCAAGATAATGCAATGTTTAGGAAAAGTGCAAACATCAAACACTTCAGAGCCGTCTATCAAGAATGCAGGCAGTGAGGTATTTGATAGTCGAAACATAAGCTCTGAAGTATAAAGCAGCAAAAAAAATTCAGATCTTGTGGTTTAAGTCTCTCAATAAATTACATTAAAGACTTTAAAAAGACAGGTTTTTTTGCTCAGCCTTCTGGGAATGATGTTCTTAAAAAACTGCGAGAGGACAGAGATCAATCACACTTCTGTTTGGACAGAAGATTCACAGGGTCCCTCTGTTGGACATTTACAGGAAGAACTCAGATCTGCCTCTTAAACACACCCTGTTACGAGAAGACGGGGCCCAGCGCCCATGTTTCTGCACAGAACAAGCCTCACAGGTCAAAAAAGCTACTGCACAGCAGGTATGTGATGGGCTGGTGCTGATGTAAGTATTTGAGCTGCTGTATTAGATTTCACACAGTTTCAGTGATTCAACAGCAAAGCTCTGCCAGCACAGCTCTACTTGAGCCTTTCTACAGTTTAGACCAAAATACAAGCAGAGTATAAACAGCAAGACTGTTCAGAGAAATAGGCCAAAGCGCTGACAAGATTAAATCTCCCTCTCCTAATGGGAATAGTTACCAGTTTCCTGCTTTGTTTGCATTTCTGGCCTCTTGCCTCCAATCTTGTTCACAAATGTGCACCTTATTTGTCTTGGCACCAGAGGCATTTTTGGCCGAGACAAAAACAGGCCAACAACAGGGCCAATACAGATATAGCTCTGTGAAAGGGGAAGATCAAGTGTCCTTGTCTCTATGCTGTAAATAAATGCGGAGGAATTAGAACGAACAAGCAGCCGGAGTTTCAGGAATGACAGTGAGGATATTTAGCTCTGAAACACAATCACAGAAACACACAGGAAGCTAAAATGATGAGAAACTGGCAAAGAACATAAGAAGTATGGCAGAGCTATCTTGTTTCATGACGGTGCATTCCAGATAATTTAGTGTTCATTTTCCTTTATGTTCTCCAGAAGAGAATTCCATCTGTGTGTAAATCCACCAACAGGCACCTCTCAGAACATGCGGGGCACAGATAATAGCTGGATGCTCTCATCTAGTGTTTCCTCTTTTTTTAACTGCATGCCAGAGGCTGCTCTTTGAGAGGAAATTGTTCACAGATTTCAACTAAGTTGCTGTCATGATAAACAGATAATTTTCCATTTATATCACTATGGGACTTTGTTGCTGACTTTATCTTGTTTTGCTTTTAGCTCAAACATGTTCATAGTTTTATTGCGACAGATGATTTTGTCATCTGTTTCATGTAAAGTGATGGATGCTTAGTTGCCAGTGTAGATAATGACTGGAAAACTTAACGGAGAGTCTCATGTTTTTACTTCAGTCAGTTCTGATTCTGCTAACCTTAAACTAAAAGGAATTTGAAATTTTTGGAGATATGCTTATTGTTTATGCTATGTCTTGCCAACATTAAGATGAGAAGATCATCTCTGTCCATTAAATATGAAGCTGCAGCCAGGAGACATTTAGTCAGACAGGAGAAACAGGTTCCCATGCACCTGTTTGGAATTTTTCAAAATCTGACTTTTGGGACCCTATTGGTGTCTAGTTAAGAATTTTTTATGTTGCCAAGGTCAACTAATGTCCCATGCTGTACACGCCGTAGGAAATCTTGAATTAATGCCAGCAGGAGTGGCAAAAGACGCAGATTTTCATAACACCAGACGGCATCCAATTTTTCGTACAATTTTGACACCAAGAATCAAGTAGAAAGGTCATTGACATGGTGCAACCACTGTTTATTGGTTAAAAACGATAAATTTGAAAAAATCTAGCCTCATCACAACATATTTTTTTCTATTTTGCTTAAAAACAGAGTACTGCAAAATCCTCTTACCGAATGCAAGTTATCACTTATCGTCATCAGTCTCACCATTGGTCTCCAACTCATCGTTTTCCTCCTCATCATCATCACTACTGATACCAACTGCCAACAGGTCAGTGAGACATTTGGACAGAATTGATCCACATGAAAATCAGAATCTTTTGCCACTCGCACAGACATCAATTCAAGATAGCCACCTACTGAACCCCATGGGACATAAGTCGACCTTGGCAACATGAAAAAATCTTAACTAGACATCATTAGGGTCCCACCCAAAAAAAACTTGTTAGGAAAAAATGCCAAGCAGGTGCATGGGAACCGATTCCTCCTGCTTGACTGATTAGCGTCTCACTCACTCGCTTCTCCTCATCATACCTGCTGGCTCATAGGGCAACAAAATTCCTCTGGAGGAAGTGGTTAAAGGTCTGGCTCAAACTGTTATCATTCTTAAGAATTAAAAATTGGGGTGGGGGTTGGGGGCCAGGATGATCTGGCTTGTTTGTATTTCCTTAAACTAATCACGATCATCTCGGGAGGTGCTAAGCCCAGATGCAGCAGCACAAAATAGTTGCACAGTAAGAGCAGAATGGGAGGAAAAGGCTGACTACAACAGCTGACCAAAGGGAGCCTTTTACCCAACGTGTATTTCCTGTGACTGAGACTTCTTTACCTCTAGACAGAACAAGTCTTGCTATAAATCCTGCTTGCTCCCTGCTGTCACCCTTTATGCTAAGCTAAGCTCACTAATTTCTGGCTTTAGCCTCAGAACTGAGAATGGAGAGAGAATGATCAAGTTTTTATTATATTTTTTCACAATATATAACAATAATTTAATTCTGGGGCAGCATGATGGAATAGTGGTTAGTAACGTTGCCTGTCTGCAAGAAGGTCCTGGGTCGATACCCGGCTGGGGTTGGACCTTTCTGTGTGGAGTTTGCATCTTCTCCCCATGTCTGCATAGGTTCCCTCCAGGTGCTCCAACTTCCTCCCACAGTCCAAAGACATGCAGGTTAGCTTAACTGGTAACTGGTGTGAGCATGAGCATAAATAGTTGCTTGTCTCTATATGTTGGCCAGTTGTGATGAACTGGCGACCTGTCCACCGTGTACCCCTCCCTCGCCAAATATCAGCTGAGATCGACTCTAGCCCCCCTGCAAAAGATAAGCAGTTATGAATAATGGATGAATGAATGAAAGAATTTTGTTCATATCAGTGCATAATTATAAAGGCAGTTACAGAGGTCTTAATAAAGAATAGAGATTTACAGCAAAACCATTCAACTGAGTTATTTTAAGGAACATCTATTCATTCTTATTACATAATGTAGCTGCTGATATAACCAAAGTCTTGGCCAGTTTAATGTTTGGGTTTCCATCAGTCTTGAGTCCAACAGAGCAAGTCAGCTCAAAACAGTCTGGAAGTCATGACGGTGATGACCCCAGGAGTATCTCTGTCTAGACTGCTTGGATAAATCTTTCATTTTCAGCATGTTCCCACAAAGTCATGTTGTTTTAATCACAGCTCCACTGAGAAGACAAACCACAGCACATGTACCAAACATCGATTCATCTCTGAAAATAAGATGGTACTAACATTGTTTTAAGATTTCCTTACCTTGGATGGATATTTCTGTCAAGCCCCTTTGGTCCTATAGAAGATGTAAATTTTCAATATATGGTCCAGATGTATGCATCGTTTAATTTTTCAATCAGGGTCAGTAATTTGCTGAAACAAACAGGAACTGTAATTTCATCAAACAGGAGGAAATTTGTTGGGGACTGTTTTCAGCTGCGTATTTATGCATATTTGGCAAACAAGTGAGTATTTACATCAGCTGGATGGTGTATATGGCATAGAGCTTAAAAATAAACTACAGTGTCTATGTTGATGGTAATAATGGAACATGACACTCAGGGCTACGGTCTGACTCAGTGGTGTGTGTTTAGCAGTTTCTGGAAAACATCGTTGGCTGGACAGGCAGCACATGTTAGGATCAGTTCACTGAGAGTGACCTTTTAGTTTTGGCTTTCACACATACATTGTAGTAATGAGATTGTAAGTTCATATTCAGAGGTGGAAAATAAGCAAATAAATGCACTCAGTTAATGTACAGAAGTACAATTTTTAGGTACTTATTCTTTATTATTTCCAGGTCATGCTATTTCATACATCTACTCAAACTCGGTTGGTTTTTTTTGGTCCTACACTGCATTTATCTGACAGCTAGTTATAATTGCTTTGCAGATTTAGATTTGCATTAATACCTATGACAAGTCATGAAAATACAATGCGTTATTATAGATAATCGGTGGTTTCCAACAAGAGACAGTCTTGTCAGGTCGCAGATGTTTTTGAATTGTTTGCAGTTTCACAAAGAGACATGTTCCCTCTAAGCAGATGGTTTTGTTTTAAAAAAAAACTGCTCAGTGTCAAAAGAGGCAAATGTACCCATAATTTTACAGAAACATCATCACAGATTAGAAGAAAGTCCCTGACTTAAACCATCTTGTGATCCTTTCAGAGGGGCCACACTGTCGAGAATCACTGAACTGAACTACCGTGAGAGTTATTTATAGAGGAACATTTTAACACTGTCGCACTTCCACTCAAGTTATGGATCTTCCGCCACTGATCAAATCTGACTTGCAGGAAATGAGACCAGTTTCTTGTATGATTTGCTTTAAGCTTTGTGTGTAAAACCAGAGCTTTTCATTCAGGCAGATATTTCATTTAGGTTTACCAACTCAAGTCTTATTTATCTCAGAGCACTGACCAGGCCTCCCTAAATATCCCATTCATAATCGAACAATGGACGTATCTGATTCTAGATCAGCCCCACCCTCCCCTGACATGTCATTAAGAAAGCATATGAATGGAGTCCTTCCAGTTAATTAACTCACTGTAGGAAATTCTTAATCTCACATCCTTTTAAATCCAAGACGTGACCTAAGACTTTGATGTTTTATGTCTACAGTATGTAATACTGCTCCTGGCTGCCTGGACTTCATACACGCATGAGGTAATGATGATGAAGTCTTTTGCTGTGAGCCAGCCACACCAAACCTGGCTGTAATGCTGATACCAAACACATGAGGTAGTGGTGATTGTCCATGTGTGTCTGGAGCCTGGCTTTTTAACCTGTGCTCAGGCTGACAGGTGGCACTGCTTTGCCCCCGAGGACAGAGAGGCTGCGGGACAGGAAGCCTGAGCTATTTTTTGCCTTGGTGACAGAAGACGGTGACAGGAGGGCAGCTGATGGATAGAGAAGTGCCTGAGCTTAAACTAGGCCTGACATAGGGAACAAAAGGTCGTTACCACCCATGAGCTGTTGGAAGAGGAAACATAGGCAATATATGTGGAAGTGTTCTGTGAAACATATATCTCATCATATTCTCAGTGTAGATTTTTACCCTTGAAGCAGCTATAATCTGTCTTATCTTTCGTCTCTTTTTGTCTTCTTTTGGTGATTTCTTTCAGTTGTATTTGTTTGCTGTCTGTCTGTGCATTGCCACGTTGATATTCTTATTTCTTGGCTTTATGTACCTTTTCACTCCTCTGATGTAACCTGATGGTGCATTGCAAAGATTTTAAATGTAATAAACATTAATTTTAACAATAATAACAATGAATACAATGACTATGAGAAACGTGAAAGTTGTGCATTTAGACAAATTATAGATTACTATCACTTGACTGCAATTACATGTCCTAAGTTCTATGAAGCATTTTAGCATCTTTCTTTTCATTTTGCATCTGTGTTTTTTTGCCACGTTTGCAAGAAGCAGTGCAGTTTGGTTTAATAAGATACGACATAAAACTGAGTTTTGATTGTCAAAACTTGTGGATGGTACCAAATAATCGATACATACCGTCCTGTGTTTTGGTCACCCTTTCATTGGGGTACCTAGCACACTGATTCAGCACCTAAAACGTGGAGCTAAACACACTGCAGTCCATTGAACGGTCTATGGAAATGTCAGTTCCACGCACCAGGGGAAATAAAGGACAAACACACTTCTTCTTGTGCTGAAAAACAACATGTTATTGATGCCCTTTGTTAACTGTGTTATGTTCTTTTTCTTCGTTGAATTTATTGCCATTCTACACTGTATTGTGTTGCTCTGATGTCACAATACTTACGTAGCTGACACAGCCATCGCCATATGGTCGGCAGTGGAAAGACAAGAAAGTTCTAGGGTTTACTCTTCCAGGGAATACTGTACCAAACCAAACTGTACTGCTTGGCAGAAATGCAGCTTTAAGAGTTTTATTTTTTTAATAAAAACTGAAGTTTGCTGTCTGCCTACACCAACACACAAAGCTGGCACCCAGCTGGAGAACACAATAGAGCATTTAGAAGTCAAAAAGCAAGATACTTCTCTTAGAAGTAACAGGAGACAATTCAAGAGCCAAGAAGAAAATCAGCAACATGAGTCCAAACGAATGCTAACACTGGTCCAAATCTGCTAGACAAGGAAACAGAAAACTTCTTCCCAATAAGTTTGGCATCACTTAAAAGGTAATTAATGTTGTTTTTACCTCTTAGAAATAAAGTGAATGCAGCTTTAAGGAGTGGTTATTCTTTTTAATTTAGTAGCCTGGGACATACTGTCAATAATAGTAACGTTGTGTCGGATTTGAAAGATTCTTTTAGCTGTAACTAACAATTTTAACTGATTTTTATGTCCAAACCAGTTCTTGCACAGTCTGAAACTGTTCTACTTTGTCCCACTTTTAGCTTCGATGTTAAATCCTGTCTACTTCTTCTTCTTCATGTCTTCTTCTCCTCCTCCTTGGGGATATTTTTTGTGGAAATCAGTGATCACAGCAGGTCATCCTCTCCCCTGGCTGTAAATGGATGTTGTCCTCCTGTTGAAACTGGGAACAATTTTCCTTGCAGTTGTTTCTAATCTTCAGCAGAACACATTGTTTTTGTGTGTTCACTCCCCAAAGAAATAAATAGTAAGTCTGTTTTTCATTGTTTATGTTTGATGTTTGGAGTGGATGCACTTCGGCCTCCCAAAGGTTTTCATGGCTAAAGTTTCGCAAACAGGTAGGAAGAAGAATGGAAGACGATCCAAAAGAGAAAGAAACTTGCCTCATGACTATGACAGAGAGATAATGATCGACTAAACATTCACACATGTAAAAGCCATAAAACCCCGTAACAGGAAAAACAATCAGGATAGTTTCCAGTGTCTTTTTCTCTGGTTTCTCTTTGTACTGCGTCATTAAAAGCAGTGCCAGATAGTTTTTTAAACATTCAGAGTGTTTGTTTAAATCCTCTTGGATTAGTAGATTTTGAATGTATATTCAAAGACAAAAGAACTGGCTCAGAAATAGCTCGTCTCTCTGAGCAATCCGAACTTTTTGGCACTAGCGCAGGCTTCATAGCTAAGTTGGTTATAATCAAAGAGATTTTGTAAACCCAAAGAAGAAGAGCTCCAGAAGCCAGAGATGCTTCTGTTTTCTAAATCCTGCGGAAGTCTCACATGGCAGAGACTCTTTTCATAGAACCACCATGCTTGAGTCTGGTGTTGTGACAGGTGTCTGCTGTTGGGCTCCTTAGCACCTTTAAAAACATCCTAATCTCTCCCTTCAAATCTAATCTAGGATCTGATATGAAGGCAGAGGAAAGGCAATCTGTGGACTCGAGTTATCTCATGAATTTTTTTTTTGAAGTTTTTGTTTGAACGGGGGAGGGAGAATGACA
The DNA here is from genome assembly GCA_029783625.1 of Naso annulatus. Taxonomy (NCBI): domain Eukaryota; kingdom Metazoa; phylum Chordata; class Actinopteri; order Acanthuriformes; family Acanthuridae; genus Naso; species Naso annulatus. Next base: position 8,545,183 of record JAPZDX010000020.1, on the reverse strand, counting down.
ATTTCAATGCCCTGAACAACCTTCTTCTAAAAGCCATAATCAGATGATGACTGATGGCCGACAGACGAGCAGAGAGGGCTGGGTGGCGGTTGACCTAAGAGGTAAAGTGGGCCTGCAGTTAGAGCGGATATGAAATATTTCAGTCCCTCTTAAAGAATGAGGCTGCTACTTTTTGGCTTGGACACTTGTCACACCCTTAAAAGAAGGACATGTATTACTGAAGCCCTGTGTCTCAGCTGCTGACAGCATCAAGGTCGCCGTCGTGCAGCACTTCACTACTGTCTCCTGTTTCCACTCGCGCACCTGTGTAATCTCCTCTGACAGCTCCTCTCTGTCTAAAAACTGGACTCAGCTACTGCAGCATCTCAGTGCGACCATGTTTACTTTAGAGTTTTTGAATTGCACTTCAGATAATTCCAAATATTATAAAACGTGTTTTCCACACATTGTCAAAGAAACCATTCAGCTGAGAGAGCTTTCCCACAGTCATAAACCGCACTGCACTCCCTGCTGAGTAAGATTTTCCCTGAACTCTGAGGCAGCACATGTGCTGATTACAAAACTAAGCTTAAAGGAATATTTTGACACTGAAAGAACAGATATTCTCCCTCTTGCCAAGAGTTAAAGTAGTCCACTGATACCAGTTTCATTTAGGTTCTGTATTGTGAACAGGAAGTCACCTCATCAGCTGCCAGCAAACTTAGCTTTGCATAAACAACTCGGAAGAAGGGTAAATTAACACTTATTATCTTGTTTAATCCAAAGAAAAAAAATAAAGTGGAAAAATAAATTGCACAGAGCTTCCCGAGAATGAAATTTATGTGCCAAACTATTTCTCAATGCCAAGCTAAGTTAGCTGGATGCTGCCAGTAGCTTCACGATTAGTGTATAGACGTGAAAATGGATCAACTCTTCCATTTAACTCTAAAAATAAACTTAAATATGAATCACTTCTTTCAAAGTCAGTTAATCAGACTGTCTTACATATTGTCTTACTTGTGTTTATGTCCTTTTTTCCCTAATTTAACGCTTACAGTGAATGCAGGAATTATAATAGAGATGATATCTGCATTGCAAGATTCAAAGTCCTCATTCACTTCACCAAGTTCGGCAACAATTCTGTCTGATATCGGGCAAATATCTGCCGCACATTATCTGGATACATGACACATGAGCAAAGATGTTCAAAAACATAATGACTGTCTTTGTGACTTTCTGATTCTATGTCAAGATTGTATAATAATTATAATGTAAAGATTGTCATCATCAGCACTGACTTCACTTTACATGGAAACTCTATGAGATCAGGCCCAGATTACTGACAGCCTCATGGTATCAGTGGAGATAAAAGAGAGCATGCCTTTCAAGCCATTCTCTCAACCCTCTCGAGAAAAGAAATGGGATTTTGTACGAGGAACGTTGTAGTAAGCAAGCATAAAGCCTCCCTGTGTTCCACAGCCAGCTCCTCAGAGAATTTACGCCAGACAGAGGATCAGCTCCAAAGATGAAAGTCAGGTCAGGGTGGCTTTTTTTTCCCTCCTCCTGCCTAAATCAAGCTTCTTCTCTGATTCCTCTCCTCCTCTTCTCCCTGCTGTCCCCTCATCCCAAACTGAGAGCACGCTCAGTTTTGAAATGAGGGGAAATTATCTCAAAGAGGAGTTGTGTTTGCCATTTTTCGGCCAAGTTGGGCCACATTGTTTGAATTAAGAGTCTTCTGTACGTATTAATTACCACATATGCTGCGATAAATTATTAGCAGTAATTACACCTCTTTTATCACAGTTTTATTGCTTTTGTAATGATCTAAGTATGCAGTTGTGTGGTTTCTGTTTTGTGCACACTGACCCCACAAGAATCATGAAGCTAGCTACAAGGAAGATACTCACAAATACTTTAAATTATGTGTCATCATGTCCAAAACTGATCACCAAGTTAAATGTACTCAAAAACATCTGCATTCTCCACTAAATTAAAGCTAAAAGCTTTGTTCATCCATACAGTGGAGCTACCTCCCTTTAAATTTCCTCTGGATTTGCATTTTTTTACTTGAAAAATGTAAACATTTTTTCCTTTCTTCCTTTGAGGAAGACAGGGAAACCATCAGAAGGGATGTTAATGATTAAACAACAGGCCATAAATAGAACAAACACAAGTACAAAAAATCTCTTCATCTCACTCAGCGTGTCTTCTTTTCCTGTCAGGCATGTGTTGGGTTTTTTTGGGGTATATTTATATTCAAGTAAAGACATTGCTCGGGTTTCCCAGGAACTATTAATTGATGATGTTAAGGACACAACAATTTTTTTAACATTCATCTTAAGCTTGACTTATTTATGATGCTGCAGCATGTGATTTTTTTCAGATTATTCGGATGCCAGAGGTTTTTTTAAGTTGACAGATGGGCCTGTTTTTGTGGGTATGGTTGACTTAAAATGTGCAAAAGCATTTACACATGTGCAAACGTGTAAATCCCTCTGTTGGTGCAGCCAAAAAACTGGAAGTAAAAGCAGGACCACCTTCCTAGAGATTTCCTAACAATAAAGCAACAATATAAAAAGTGCCTACACGTAATGAATTATAAAAGACCTCATTACTTTGCCGTAACTTTAAAGAATGTTTTTGGATTCTGTTCAAATGAACCATCGACTAACTAGGCATTGTTTCAAGAGTCATAGAGTGCATACACAGTGTCATGAGGAAAAACTGAAAGGCAACATGAGGCAACATCTCATGTAAAGTGTGTGTGTGTGTGTGTATTCCTGCTTTGTGCCCCTCTCCAGCCCATTCCACCCTCAAAGGGACTTTCACTTTCGTTACACACTCCTTCACTTCCTCTCAGCCCAAACACCCCCTTCACCCTGGACTCCCCTGGCCCCTCTCTCCATGCTCTCCACTGGTCTGTCGAGCTCCACAAACCACCTCATTGCACAAACACACACACACGCTCTTACATGGAGCATTGTTACAGCAATAGGCCGCTCCATATTCCACCATCTGTTAAGCACTCCCGCAGCTGTTGCCCACTCTCTCCCCGCTCGGCAAAATCACAGGCCTATGAGCCGGTGACACGCACACAGGATCGAAATTACACAGGCTGTGTCTGCTAATTACAGACGGAGCCATGTTTAGTGTCCAGCCAGTTTGCAGGTAGAGTCAGCTGTCAACCTGGCCGCACAGACGCATGCCAACAAATTGCTCTTTCTCAGTCAGATTTATGGCAGATGCTTACTGATGACCTAATGGGGCACACTTAACCAAAGGTGACTGCAGCATTACGTAAAGAAGAGCAGAGGAAGCATGTACAGTTAAAGCACATTTTTATTGTTTCTACTGGCTGGTTACGAGGCAACATTTTGTTTTACCCTCTACCGACCATAAAGCCTTTCCTCTTCCTCATCCACTTTCCTGTTTATTTTATTTTTCAACCAGCTAGGTTGTCTTTGGCTTCACCCCGGTCCTGTGTGGCTTAAAGTTTTCCACACAGCCCACATTTACAAGCTGTTACTCTACTATGCTATCCTGAAAGACAATATGCTCTCCGACCAGGACGCGGTGTTTGAAATCAGGCCTTTCAGTGGAAAGCTCTCAGACTGAGCTTGTGAGTGTGCGGGTAGGAGTACATGGGGCCCCCGGGACTGGGGCCAGCGGCAACCCTGAGTCCAAACAAGAGCAAGAAAAGTCAGTCTAATTATTTAAAGAAAGTGTCTTATGTCCTTAGCCTTTAAACTTTTTTAATAGTAACTTTGGTACACCCAGAGGCAGTGTGAGAGTGTACATGTGCTCTTCATGTATTATGTAATATGAATGGACAGCATATGGTCCATGAACACATGCTGCTCTGATCAGAATCCTGCCTGGCCTTCATAGACTTCTAAAACTCTTTAGTCATTGTCCGAAAAACACTGGTCCTCCCACTGCCATGGTGATCCTGACTCTATTACAGCTTATTCCTTGTCCAAGTTATGAAACCGTACGAGAGGAATACCACATGTTTCAGGAGGGGTCAGCGTACACACATCTGCATCTGCCCGTTCCTCAAGAGAGAAGAAGAGAGGTGATCTGATTCTGATTATCCAACACCAGTCACTCGTCGGGCCCATCGTTTGGTGCTCAGTGCACAATGGACTGATTAGTAAACATCTGGCCCTGAGGGGAAAAAAAGAAAGTTTATCTTGAGATGTTCGCTGCAAATCTGCGTGCATATTTGTCTGAAGTAATTTTATGGTATGGTATAGGGAAAAGCTTTAAAGTGCCTTTCAACAGCTTGAGGGGCCTTATTTCAATAATTTCCTTAAGTTTTATCAGCTTGACACACATCTGGATTCTGACTTTTCCAAATGTTTACTAGTCAGCAAAAGGCCAATGCTCCACTTTTCTAAGATATATTATTTACTTCTCCAATGTCGATGTCGGGGCTGTGCTACAAACCGATCACGTTATTCATTTGTTCACAACGCTGATTCATGATCTTGTCAGAGAACCAGCATCTTAACATATTTCTCTGCTGGAAGTGGAAGAAGACATCTGGTTGAACCATTGCTATCCCAAGGTGCCGGCTGATGGCAAAGCCAGCGAGTGAGAGAGAGAGTGAGGGAGAGAGAGAGAGAGCATCCCGTGCATGTGCTTTCTCCTCGGAGACGACTGTCTTTGATGAAGAGGGGGAAGTCAGTTTGACCCACTGCCGCAGACACACACACATCTGCAGCATCTGTAGCACAACAGATGCCTTGTTTGCAGGAAATGAATGCTCTTTATTTACCTCACTGTTTATAGTGGCTGGCAGGCCTGCTTGGTTTCTGTGTCACTTTGACCTCTCTTTCATTACTCCTTGTTTGGGCATTGTGACTGTTCACTGTAACTTTCCTTCTGCTGTTTTCAGGTTGAGAAACTCTGTGTGCTCCACCTGGGATTAGAGGCAGGAACTGCGCTGTCTCCTAATAGTGCCCCCCCCAATTTCCCTAAACCACAAACCATATGGACTCCCTCTTCGTCCAGGCTAAGCTGAGGGAGGCTGCGGACGACTGGAGGAGGATTCTGATGTGTGTATGTGTGTGTATGTATGTGTGTGGGGGTGATCCACAGAGCTCTGTTTGTTCTAGGTTAATGGGTTAACCTTCATCGAGAACGGTTGAGGTGGGGTTTAAGCTCCTTAAACGATGAGAGAGATAAAGTAAAGGACGGTGTCATATTCAAGGCGGAAACACGGCAACGTGTGTGTTCAGGTTACAAAGGAACAAAGAGGGGTTATTTCCAACTATGGACAGTGCCAGAGCAAAATGTTTTGTTGACACTCACTACCTACCTGTACTACCTGGTAGCTTAATTGGTACAGTGGGTGCTCCATGTACAGAGGCTGTGTCCTCGCTGCAGCGCCACAGGTTCGAATCCACCCTGTTGCCCTTTGCAGCATGTCACCCCCCTCAAAAAAGGTAAACACTACAAGTTTTCATCCAACTAATAAATCTGTTTTACGTAAATTTTCTCCAATGAAAGTGGTTAAAAATCCAACCCTCCAAACTGTTGCCTGACCTTGTGCACATCTTCAGCTTTCGTACTCCTACACCTGCTCAGCGTCAGGTCCCAGGCCAGTCATGGTGGACTCTGATAGCTGTTGGTGACTTTACAAGTAAAACATGCAGCTATTAGGAGGCCCTAATTTAAAATTCAGCTACTTATTTTGATTGCTGGCTGAAGACCAAAACGCCACCACATGCCTCTGCACTGTGCATGTACTGCTGCATTTGTTTATTTTTTTATTTTTTAACACCAAATACTTAAGCAGTTAATTGTAGTGCTCTGGTGCATTTATTCCTACTCCAGAGCAAATTGGTTAGCCTATTCCATCCCTGACTTTTCAGTAAAATTATATTTTTATTACCAAAATTAAATGTTGGAAACCAGGTTTCATATTAGTTGCCAAATGCTGGATAACAAACTCTTCCAAAATCTCAGATCAGTGTCTTGAGCTGCTGCACCTGGAGTATTTAACATGAGGCTGCACCAGCTGATTTCTTCTTGTGCATGTGTCAGTTAAGTTACTGCGTGAGTATGTGTGAGTGTGTGTGTGTGCGTGCGTGTGTTTGCTTTGCAAGTATGCTACTTTTTTTTTTACATTCAGAGCGTGTCCTCTCTATTCTGCTGAGTAGGCTTTCCAGTAAACAGGCTAAAACAGTAGTCAAAGTAGAAAAAGAGCACTGATGAACACACGCCAGACGTCTATTCGTGATGTCACGAGTGTGTAGCTGGTGAAATCCAACACCACCAGCTGGTAGGAGTTGTGTTGGGGTGAAGACGGGTCCCCTTGCATCAGTGCAAGTCACGGCACATAGCAGTAACCACCGCCTGGAGGTAAAGCCGCGCAGAGCTGGATCTGCTGTTGTGTTGGAGACCACAGAGAAGCAGGCGAGCTCCTTTTCTCTGAATCCCACGCAGCAGTCGAGTCAGCACTGCAACAGACTGACTAGCCACACTCCCAGCAAAAAAAATCTTTCTATGCAACTGTTGCGCGTCTCCACTTTGGATAGACGTAGTGTGCTCACCGTGCGCCGCAGAGCGCAAAAGGTCCGAGCAGCTCAGGTTTGAACGAGTTGGAGAGATCTCTCCTCCGGACTGCGGGACGATGAGGAAATTCTGAGGCGGCATTGCTCCAGCGTCCGCTTTCTTTGGCTGTTGCCGAAGGGTTAGCCCATGAGCTGCAATCCTCTTGAGTGTGATTCTGTTTTCACCCAGATCTCTGCTGCCTGGACAAATGCATACAAATGCATTTAGGAGCTCAACGGACAAGGAGTGGACACGTTTCCGCGGCAGCAACGTAAGTGGCCATTTAGTTAAATAGTGTGCAGGCTACCGATGAACTGAAATTGCGCCCAGTGCAGATTTTCATAAACGGCAACAAGGAAATTTATGTCTGTTCAGGTTTGTTGGCACATTTACCTGACATGGGTGCCAACTCAATAAACAGAAACCCTGAAGCTACAAGTTTTTTTGCAGCCAAAATGTCACTGTTCATTCGATCAATATGAAAAATGCACTTAGTGGGCTAAACATGCAATTCCAATCGGTAAGCTTAATTGTAGTGATTGGTCTCTATTATCATGATTATAATTTTGGGGTAATTTTCAATTTAACTTGTTTGTTTTTCTGGACTTTTCATTCTTTAATTCTGCATAATAATCATACATAGACTCTGCTTCTCAAAGTCACATTTCTGTGTACTTTTCCATGATTCCATGTTTTAAATATTTCTTTATTCCTCCTTAATCTCAATAAATTTAGCCGACAACTCAGCAGCAGTACGTGCACAAGCCTTGGCTTTGAACTCGCCATGTGAACATGCAGCCTGGGATCTCCATCATTATACCATGCACACCATGTGGGCCACTTCTGAACCCCACTCTTTATTTGTCTTTCACTCACATAGCTCTGATAAGCTGAGAAATAAACACTCAAGTATGTGGAGAGAGGATGACTGAGAGTGGCTTGGAGGCAATGATGCTTACTTAGTATGTCATTAGTGATAAATCAGTGTTATATTGTGTGATCATATAAGCATCAGAGCAACTTTAACAAAGGAATGCATCTCAGTCAAAATGTTTAGCTTTTAAATGGAAATATATATATTTAGAATAGTGCCCTTAAACCTAAACATTCCTCATGGAAGTGTTTATTATTGACATCCCGCATGCAGGTTTTGTTGTCCTGTTACTTTCAGCCAGGACTGTGGCCAAAAATGTGCTCTCCTCCATAGACAACTTAGCAGCAGAGATATATTTTCTTCCATCAGATGTGAGTCCAAGATGTCTGTATTCCATTACGAATCCCTAACAAATAAGTACTAAAAGGAGCTGAGCTAACAAAGCATCCTGTTGTGTCTGCTGACAGTGTTTTCTTAGTAAAAAACAAAGCAGGGCTAAAATCCCAAGAGGTCCATGTTTTTTGTCCTTGAGAGTGGAAATGAGAGCCTTATGGGAGAAGAAGTGAGTTAACTGAGAACAAGTGTGGCCTCCCTTGAATTCACTGGGAGAGTTAGTGTGTATGCATCAGTAGTTAACTGGCTCCCTGAGCTCCAGACAATCACCTACTGTTGAGGAATTGCTGCTCCATTGCTGGCAGTAGTTGGACTTAATAGCTGCAGAGACTCACATACTGTACACTTGACTGAGAGCTGGCTGTCTCCTCAGCGCTGGCAGGTAGTTCCACTTTAGGTCATGATGCAAGTTTTTCAGGAAGTGGATTCAAGTGCAATGCTGTGTTCACAGGCAGAGGGGGAGGAGGTCCTGATTGATGGCTGATGAAAAATGTGATTTATGATGTCTTAATGAGTTTGTGCTGGACACAGTAGTTAGTTTTTAGTAATATTTACAACCTAATTAGTCTTTATTATTATTTATTTATTTAGGCTTTATTTTTTTATGCACAATGAAAAGGACATTGCATTGCTTCTCTGTTTTTCTGAGGAAGGTACCCTGTTGGTAACAGGGCACAACACCTAGACTACTGACTGAAATCTACTACAGGGAGACCAAACTTACATGAGGATGCAAATATCAGTACACACAACCTTCTCATTCAATTGGACTGTGAGCTAGTCTAGTGAGAAACTTGTGAGGATGAAGGTACAATGTTGTCTATCTCCTGTAGTCGTTATATGTAGGACGGAGACTGTAGCCCATCATGAGACCACCATATCACTCACTGTAATTACCTATAATATGTCCTCACACTTTTTTTTATGTCGCTGTCCATGTAAGTAAGACAAAGAGTCACTTTGAAAAATAAACATTTTTACTTTACAGCTTGACTTTTTTTGCCCATAATCAGAAGCTCATTTGAATCCTACCCTGGTAATATATAATGAGGCTTCTTAGAGCAGTTTCCTCAAATGTAAGTACCTGAAACAACTTCACTGATAACAATGGCAACTCGCAGACCTCACTGTGATCATTTTATCAGGATCTGTTTTCTGTCACAGGTAAAAAATAATGAAAAAAAATGCCTGTAGTTTGGCCTGTTGAATGATTGAAAATGAGGAAAACGCTTTGATGATTTCAGGAGATTGGTAACTTTAGTGTATTCTCACCTGTAAGCCTGATAATCCTTGATAAATAATGCATGGTGGGATCCCTGTCGGCCCACCTTCCTGCTGCAGTATACTCACCTTGTCCACTCCAGTAGCTGCAGGGATTTTGGCCTGTCTGTGTGAGTGAGTGTATTTAACCCTCCTAACATCTGCAGGTCCTCCTGCAACAGGAAAAGGGCAAACCAATAAAGGCCAGTGGAAGTTTACTCACAGTCCTTTGTCTGCTCGCTGTCTTGTGGACTAAGTCAATCTTTACTCTGGTCCGCAGTGACCTCTTGACTCCAGTCACCCTTCTGAGTGAGCGCAAACATGCACCACGCTTGTCAAAGAAGAAGCATCCGGACATGACACGTTAGTCTTAGAAAATTAGCTTTTTCGTTTCATTAAAAAAAGGTTGGCTGACCTTATTTGCCCTGTGTGTTCCTTAAAGGCTGCTGGTTCTTATTTTCAGGTGTTTTTTCGGGAATGTTTTCCACTGGCTAGATTCTGGGAACTGGTTGTCTCTAACCGCTCTAGCATGTTTGAGATGAGTTTGCTTCATTCGCCTGTTATACTCATTGAAAATGATCTGTCCAAACTTGACCCTGGCCAGAAAGTGTGAGCAACTGGCTGTTCTTACAGGAGCGAAAAAACTGATTGCCTTTACTGGAAACCACTGGACCTCCTCACCTTGCAAGTGTGGGTCCTACAATGTACCTGGTTATCGTGTACTTAGAGCTATTGACAGCCCACTTACAATAGGCAAAGAAGTCGACAATGGTGATATAGAGTTCAGTCTCAGTGAATTTAAGAAGTTTAGAATGAACATTTTGTCAGAAGTTGCAGCCTGGATCGCAGGGATCCTTTTTCTTCTTGTTAGGGACCTTTCGATATTTATGGGAGGCGTACACTGGAGGAAAATAGGGGAGGATCATACTTTTTCACTTTGACTTGAAGGGAGGGTACGCTGTTTCTAATTTGGGTCCTGGTGGAGGTCATACAAATTTTGAATCGATCAGATTTGGAATAGTTTTCTCCCTG
>JAPZDX010000020.1:8372206-8382881 GCA_029783625.1 Naso annulatus | reverse complement strand
AACTGTAATCAGTTACAGTGAGAAAAAAAAATTAAATTACAGTTACTTGTGAAAATGTTAATGATTACAAAGGGGTTTATACCTTAATATTTTAAGGAAAAAGCGTAGGTCATATGTTGAATAACGTTCATTTTGTTGCTTTGCATATTTTTGATGTGCACAATGCCTTCTTTTGCCCTGTCCAAGTCAATGCCATTGGTGTTTAGTGGAGTTTGATGCTATTTTGATGCGTCTGATCATTCCTGTTGTTTGAGTTCGCATCGCCCAACATCTGCCAATTAAATTTGTCTTCATTGTTGCTCAAAGCTAAACAAGCTTGCCACCACATCTATGGATGAAAACCTGTTGCAGTGCTGGAAATTTGAAAAACATTTTATTCAGAAATCTGAAAAGGGCTGGAAAAATACAGTGCAACGCAAATACGTTCACCAGCTGTGAAAATGCCGTCGACGTTGAAAGTTTCCACGTCAAACCTGGTGAAACATCTGCAGTTGGGCTGGATGATGTGGCCTAAAATAAAATCCCAAATTTTTTGAAACCGTATTAGATTTTTTTGATTTTAATCAGTTTTTTTTTTTTTTTTCAACTACAAAAGACAAAGGAATTATTTCAAATACATTGTTTTTAGTTCAAACAAACATGGATTTCTCTATTGGAAATAAAGTGCAAACCTAGCTTTAACCAAACGAAACCTTTTTTAAAATAAAGGTTTGATCAAACAAAGATGAATCTCCCAATTTGGGATTAATAAAATGCAAGCACAACTTTCACCAAACTTTACTTAGAAAAAGAGACCAGAGCTGACCAGAGAGAGCCACAGGCTACCATATTCATCCTAGTTAAAGGGAAAATCGATTTTCACGATTTTAATTTTTTAACATCTTGCATAAAGATTAATTTCGATTTAAAATCGATTTATAGCCCAGCCCTAATCTGCAGGTATGTAGCCTATACAGTAACTGCAAGCAGTCATATTAAATGAAGTAGGAAAGGCATTGCCCGCCTGTTGCCTGCCACACCATGCTACTGTTGAGTACAACTGTAAGGCTAACACAGCCTGGTTTAAACATTTGAAAATGGTTAACAGTTGAAAACATTTGTTAGAAATTTAGAAAAGTAATCAAAAGGTTATTAAATGTAATAAGTCACATTACTTTGATAAAGTAATAGAAATAGTTACATTTCTTTTTACCTTTTAAATAGGGTAACTAGTAATCTGTAACCTATTACACGCCCAAAGTAACCTTCCCAACCCTGAATATAAGGATGGAAATCATTTAAATTTGCTTATTGTGAACTAATCAGATTAAAAGACCAAAACCGGCAATTTGTTGGTCCTTCTCTTAATCCTTGATTTGTCTCTTATCACCCAAAATCCATGGATTCTTACTACAGAAGTAAAAAAAAACAAAAACAAACTGTACACATTTTCGACCGTCTGTTGAATTTGATGTTAAAAAGAAATGTACCTACATTATCTGTAGTATCTATTTGTCTGCTTTATTTGTGATTTTAACCATAAAGCATTTCCCAGGAGGCCTTGTGACAGCTTCAGGGTCCTTTTAAGATGCTGCTTTCAAGCTGCTGTGGGCATCCGCACACGCAAACAGCTAAACAGGATTTGAACAATACACATGATGATAGATGTCACTGCACCTTTTCCACTAAATAAAACATGTCTCGACCCAACTGTCGCTCCAAAATACTCTCCTTTCCATCTCGAAACATCAGTTTTATCATTTCATCTCGTGTCATTTCATCACTTTATTTCCTGTTGTAATTAGATTCTTAAATGTAGCACACTGCTTTGAGTTAAATACACTCTGTGCACCAGCGTAATCAGGCGTGTCTGTGACACTTCAAACGTCAAGGATCTCATGAGTCTAATCATACCAGCAAATAAGAGGTGCTACTTTCGTCTGCCGCCTCATCTGCAGCTAGACGACTGTGTCTGCTTTCACTCATTTCTTTTTTAGCTGCACAGTGTACCAGCCAGGTGTGCCTAAAATATGAGGGCTTTCCTTCATTTGAAGTAACCCGAATTCCTCAGCGTGGAGAGAAAAGAGAATGAGAGGCTCTTTTCTTGGGCCACTTCCATCCATGATGAGGAATGATGGGGGGAAAAAAGTGGTCTGGGTGGAGGCAGGTGTTAGTGTCGGGAGGAGGTTGGTGGAGGTTGGTGATCCTGGCCGCAGTGGAAAAAGGAATGTGGGGCTCCTGGAATGTCCTGGAATGTTTAGAGCAGTCCGGGATAATTGAGTGAATTTGGAACAAGAAAAGACAAACGGAGGTCCCACAGTGGAAGAATGTGCTTCTGGGACGTCTGAAGAAACATTCCATCCATTCAGACAGCTTCACCGGGCCCAGAACCTTCCTTAGATGGCACCATAGGGAATATAAACCCCCGCCTCACCCTCCCTTCACTGCTCTTCCTTTCACACTCCTCTGGCCCGACGCTTCTCACCCTGCAGGACAAGCACACATCCTCCTTGATATATATTCTTTGCCCTTGACATTTGTGTACATTATTTCATGAAGTCTGCCAGGACTGAAGCAGTTACCATGTCTCTCCAAATTCAAGAATATAGATGTGCTCTTATTTTCTTTTACTGCATTGAGCAGTTTAAATCAAGTTGGGCAACATTACCTACTCTAACATCTATGTCTTTCATGCAGATCCAGATATGTATCCATCCTTGTTTGCAGTGAAGATCGCCCCCTTTTTCACATTTTTTGGGAGATGTCCCCCCCCCCCCATATATAATCTATTGTGTCCAATCATTGTTTAAGTCTAGGAGGTTTCCATCAGCTTTATTGCCTTTTTTAGGCAACCAGACAGATTATTTTTTTGTCTTCTCAAACTCTTAACATGATTTCTTTTGTTATTTGTATCACTCTTCTTAAGGGGTTGTAGATTTGAGCAACTTAGTAACCTAACTCATCAAAATATCATTTAGAAATCTCCAAATTATGCAGCATCCCTTTTCTGAATGAATACTAGTTGTCCAAAAACAGATGTCACAATCATAGTGGAATCTTGGACTGCATATAATAGTTCCATCGAATAAAAGACATAAACTGTTGAAAAGAGTGCAGATCTGTTTTCCTGAAGCCAAACATGGTGTTTTTAAAATGACTGTTTTGTCCAAACAACAGTCTGAATCCCGCAGACCTTTTAGTTTCGATCACACAAGCCAAAGAAAAGCAGCGACATATCAACACTGAGATGCTGGGACAGGTAGTGTTTTGCATTTTTGCTAGAAATATAACTCAGATGATTAATACATGATTTAAAAAAAAAAAGATGAATAGATTTATTTTCTGTCGACTGGCACTTGCACAAATTATTTCAAGTCCACAAATATTCCAACAAGTGGCTACAGAAACCCAGAGAATATGGAATGTGCATGGAGAGACAATTTAATATGCTGTTGATTTATAATTCTTTAACAGACTCTGAGAGCATGAAAGCGTTTCAGTTGCAGACTCCGCGTTAATGATCAAGCGTGTAACTGATTGAACCATAGTTCAGTGTGTGTCGGACTGTCACTTGTTGGGCTGAACGCCTCGCTGACGGCTGACAGACTCCACAGCTACACGTGATAGTCGGTGCGAGTCACTGAAGCGCCGTTGCTCGCTCGGAGACTGGAGCGGGGCTGAGTGACACTGCATGTAGCAGGCTATTGTAAATAAAGAATAAAAACCCAACAAACTAACAGGGGACAAATAAGCAAGCCAGGCACCGTCGGGTTAACTGATTGCAGTTTCTTTCATTCATTCGCTGAATTGTCTGTCAGGGTGTTTTTTTCCAGTCCCCCTTTTTTTTGTTTTTTTCCAGATTTGAGCGTGCCAAGTGAAAGGAAAGCAAAAAACATGGCTGGTTTAATGGCAGGTTTTGGTCATTACACCCACGCCATCGTCCGGGGAGTCCCCGCATCCCTGGCGAAAGAGGCACTCCGGAGCAGCCAGGCTGAGGTGGACCTGGCCGAGGCGCAGAGGGAGCACGAGGCATACGTCGAGGTCCTGAAGACGAGGCTCGGGCTGGAGGTGGTCGAGCTCCCCGCAGACGAGTCGCTCCCGGACTGCGTGTTCGTGGAGGACGCGGCCGTGGTGTGCGGTGACACGGCGCTCATCACCAGACCCGGGGCAGAGAGCAGGAGGAGAGAGGTAGGGAAGTGTCGACATGTGCTGGATACGCCATGAATAAAAAAGTTTGGTGTGAAAGTGGAGAGAGGAATGCTTCCTCTTCTCTCGTTTGCCGGTTTTGTTCACTTGGCATGCAATTAATAGTCTGCAGGTACGCATGATAATAAACATGAAGGTGGCTGATCCATGTGACAGAGAACATTAGCAAGGATGGTAGTTAGAAAGAAACAGTGCTTCTTGTTTAGACTACATTTCCTCTGGCAGTATTTGTTTTTTTATACTTCACTTAATAAACGTTCTCTCCTGCTGTGCGATGCCAAATTCAACCAGCAAAAATGTGTGAAGTTTAAGTTTTTATTTTTAAAGTTTACGCTGCACAAGGCCTTCATAACTGAAAACTGGACGTATGCTATCACCAGATGTGCTATATCGAGATCACTTTTGATCCATACTGTGCACCAGCCAGTACAAAGGGATATGGTGATTGGGCTTTGAGGCAACGCCCATCTGAAAAGTCGATAATGGATTTTTATACAACATGTTTGTGCTGCACAGTAGATTAAGCTGATAGTTGAAAAAAAATGGAACTCCTGCATGCTTGTCGTCCACAATGCACTTTTTTTGTAATGTGTGGGCTGTTAGGGCTAATGCCAGCTGTCACTTCCCTATGTTTGCATGTTGCCAGTATTATTTAAAGGATATGTTCAAAGCAGCCCAAAAGGTCTAGCATAATAACTGAAACAGTGATTAACTGATCAGGATCATGACCTGAATGAAAGGAGTGTATTTGAGGAGGTTTATGATTGCAGAAATTTTGGAAGTAAGACGTTTTCTGGAAACAAAACAAAACAACAGTCACTCAAGCACTCGGCCGTGTGTGTGTTTGTGTGTGTGTGTGTGTGTGTGTGTGTGTGTTTGTGTGAGACAATGACAATGAGACAAACGGTAGAATGGCTTCTGTGAAAGCCCCTGTCATTTCATATCAGAGTCACTTTACTCTGCTCACTGGTGTTAATGGTCCACAGCCTCACTGGTAGCAGGGATATTGATCGAAAAGCTCAGAGCTGCTACTCACAGTCACCACAGTTCATTTATGCCAAACATGGTGCGAGTTACATGTGCATGGGCATGTGCACACGTCATCAGCACCCCGCCAAAAACCCTTTCTCATGTTTGGATTGTGAAGTGTTTCATATTTCATGCGGTGATTGCAGCGGTTTTGTTTCTCGCCTGTATTCTGCTCATGTGAGGTGACTGTGTTGAATGAAAAACTGGCAACATCTGCAATAAGTTTGCAAAAACAAGACCATAAAAAGCACAGATGGAACACAATTAATGCACGACCATTTATTGTTTCTGGCAGAATCCTAATGATTTTATTATCACTGTAGGAGTTAAAGTGCTGGCCTGCTGGATACACTGTGAAAAATCAACAAAATTACATTTTCACATTAAAAAGACATTAAAGCTTTTGACCCACAATTGAGGTTGTTCGGAGCTTTGTTGTAATGTAGCTGCTGATAATAGCTATCAATACTATGATCCATGTTTTTGTTTCATTAGTACCTTTTTTGTATGTGACTGAAGCAAAGAAAAACTGTATTCCTTGTAATATCACGTATCCAATGCAGTGTAATGCATCATAAGAGCATTTTTCAGCGTTATACTTGTCATAGCTATTAAAACTCAGATATTTCTCCCTGTTCCTGCAATGCAGGAGGTACAGCATGCTTGTGTTTCAGCTTTCGTAACACTTCTCAGTGTGTAAAATGATTTTTTCAAACTCATATCTTGCTGTTCACCACAGCTGCAATGAGAAAGTAAAGCTAAGAGTAATGCAGGAGCACGTCTCTCACTTGTCAAAATGCTTCGTGTGTAACATATCGTAAGATAATTATGGTGCTTGAAATAATGTTAATGTTGGTATTAAAAATGGTGAGTACACATGCAGTATTCGAGCACAGCCTCATTATTCCCCCCTACAAACAGATGGTACTGTAATTAGGTACGTCTCTTTGACCTTGAACCTACTGTAAAACAAAAAAACACCAATTTTTCTAATTTTTTCATCAGCCCTCTGGAGAATGAATCCTTCTGCCAAGGCAGCTGGAAGTGAACTACAGTTATGTGATCAATCACTTCCTGTATGACGAGTGCTTTTCCTGCTTTGTGTTTGCTTGGTCATTTACAGTTACACCATCATGCTTCAAAGCTGTGCCTGTAAGTCAATGCTGGCAGACATGCAGTGTTGATATCATCTCCCATTGGTGACTGAATGAGGGTCTATCCTTATCACGAAATGACCTCTGACATTTCAAGAGCCTTACATGTAGAAGAGGCTCCACCATAGTATATCTTCATGCTGTGTAACTGTAAGTAGTTATAGTATTAGTAGACGGAGTTTGTGGAATCAGTTTTCACTCTCAAGGATATTCAAACTAGGCTTGGTCGATACCTAAAATTTAATATCACGATATTGTCCTGGCCAGATATCACGATACGCAATATTATTGTCCGGGGGGCACATTTGTGGTTTAGTCATCACCTGCTGGCGGCAAAGACACCATATGGTCTCTTTTAAATTCTTTGGCTGGCCATTTTCTCCTGCTTTAAACCAGAACTACTGCCAAATTGGTGAGCTGGCGTTCTTCTTCAAAACTAAATCCTCCATGTCTGTATATTAAAGCATTGCATACATGCCCGCATCATGTCAATCAACCTGTGACAACCTCTTCACCTTGTCAGGTAGCAATGCATGCTGCCTCTGCCGCATGGCAGCTCCACATGTACGTTCTTTTCAAAATAAAATCCCAGAGATGCCGTACAAGCGGTTCAAAATTTAATGCTTTGAAAAATATCTCAAGTGACAGAATATACTGCGATATTTGATAATATCTAACATCAGCCCATGCCTACTGTAAACATCCTGGTTTACTTTAATAGGATAAGTTTGTTTTGCAATTTAGAAGATTAACAAGTGATTACCAGGGAATGGGTTACCTACTGAATGGTTAGCACACATTTCAACCCTCTTTGTGTTGTGTTTGTTGATATCATTTTACTTTGACACAGATTGTAATTTGTTGGTTTTGAAGTTGTGGTGACATTAATAAACTGTAGGGGCAAGTGAATGATTCTCTTCCCTTTATTTTGTAAATTATAAATTCAGGTTGTCTTATCATTCATCAGGATAGCTATATGTGCTGCCAGGTGGCAGAACCAAAAGTCATCAACTGAAAACCTAGCGTAAAATCTTTGATCAGATTACTGTGGAGTGCAGGTTTGCAGTGCAGCAGGAAAATAGACGTGGGAATTGATGTGTTCTTATATAAGTTGGGAGAAATTGCTTGTTTTTGTCCATCATTTTAACCAGTTTCGATCTCTGTGGGATGTTGCTTTTTGGTCTGTTAGCCTCATCCCACAGGTCTGCTTTGAGTTCTCTTTCTTCTGTCCCTCTAATCATCCCGTAGTCTCACAGCAGGAGACATTCACTACATGTTACACACAATTTGATTGTTCACCTTTGAAGGATGAGGCCACTCATTTTCTGATTTCAGCATGGTAGGGTTCATTATTGTTTAATCCATACGTCAGTATGGAAATGGATTTTTAAACATTTCTGGTAGGTTGCAGGAATCTTATCCATTAGGACGTGGCTTAAAAGCTTTATTATTAAGGGAAATGCTCGTCTAAATGGACTGCATGATTGTTTGCTGCAGGCTGCAGCACTGTCTGAAAACACTCCAGCCAGGAACCAAAGTTAATTATTCCACCACACTTGCCAGAAACATAAGCCTGATAAGCTGAAACTGTTCACCGAGCAGAATGCAAAGCTGCAGATTGTCAGATGACCTTTACCTTCCTGCTTATTGTAAACCCATTAAGCGATCGTAATGAAAAATGGCGTGAAAGTAAACCTGCTGTTATTTTATGCCTAAATTACTTTGTGATGAGATGAGATACTAAATTATTACCCAAATGTGGAGCTTTTCAGAACTGAGATCTAACAAAAAAATCTCTCCGAAGGCCACTGTAACACATTCATTTAATACTGTTATGAGCTTTGAATGTAGTTGGACCCGTGGGTCAAAAATAGGCAATTGAATGGTTATGTTTTTAACCTTAATCTTACTGACAGGGGTACCCACAGACCCTAGAGCTATACTTTTGTCATATCTCACTGGTGCTTTATTCTATCATTCCAATTGTTTATGACTTTGTCTTTCATTTTGCTCCTCGTTACTAAATATTATTGTTTTGTCTTTTTCCTGGGGGTTCGCAATAAAAGATACCCAATTCTGTTATTGCAGTTTTGACGGATCAAAGTGTTTGTTGAGCAGATGTTTGCCATAGGTCTGCACTTTAAGTATCACACAGTGATAGGATAGGGTTGGGGCCACCTGTCACTCATTTTAATGGACACAGTCACAGATGCGGTGAAAACACATTTTCTCACATGCTATGTTGATGACTGTGTCAGTACCTGATTCGCACCTCCTGACCAATCCATTCTGCACATGCACAAACAGGTCCGCCATCTAGGACTGCAAGATACGGCAACAACCTTAATAGATAGTTATGTTTTATATACGATTTAGTTATATTTTATGTATGTTTTTTTCCCTGCCCAATTCGTACCACACTTAACAACACATATAACCCAATACAGTGTATATGTTAAAGGAATGAGGAAAAGCTTTGACTTTTGCAAGTTCACTCAAACCAAACCGACCCTGGATTAGGGTTACAGAGGACTCTTCCTGTCTTGCGGCTCTCATGCATTTCCTCTGATGGGACTCGCCATTAGAGGATACCCAAAATGGTGCAGTGTCATCTGGTGGCTTTAGTGGTCACACATTTTTTCACTGGTCTACATCAGTTTTCATTAGATTTTCAAACACAGACATGCTCTTCACTTCACTGATGTTGTGTACGGTGTGATCTTGTGATGTTGTACACATCCAGTCTTGTGAGACACAACTTTAATGTGCATGAACAGAGATCTCCAGGTGTTGAATGATCTGTGTAGGTATTGATTTCTAGTGCCTTAAAGAATCACCAGATGATGTATTGCGCATTCACAAAATGACTAACTTGATAATGCATCCCTGGTCTGCTGACAGCGTTTGAGTTTTTCCGTCAGCCTTCCTGACCTTAATCAAATGTTGCAGAGAGGTGATGCTGCCAAACTTTCCTTCCTGTCACCTTCACTGTCTAAATAACTTCTCCATAAATTTAGAGTAAATCAAGCAGCCTGTTAATGTTCTAATTAAAAATGTCCTCAAGTATTAATGTCTGGCAGGAAGTAAGTGAGTGTGCTGCAGATCTGATGTGGATGAGTTCACAGGCAATTTTATTGTTGCACTTGTTAAAGACTGTTTTGCTGAGCGTCAACACTGCAGGTACTCCCTGAGCCAAACAAAACCTTTGTGTTTTTGCTTACTTACATTTTTTTATTGATAGTGTTTTACCACCAACTCAGGTAAAGAATTCAGGTATCTCTGCACCTTTTATATTTGGGAAGGTAAGGTGGTGTTATAGATCAGAGTAGTTCAAGGTGCAAATTTATGAAGCCCAGTCTGAACTACTAGAGTCAGTTAAAGAGGACATATTATACTAAATTTCAGGTCTTTGATTTTGATTTTGGACTCCTATAGAGCAGCAACACACAACTGACCAAACAGTAAAGTCTGTAGATCTTCAGAAAACTATGCGTCTCGCCCTCTGTCTTCCTTCTATTTTCTGCATTCTCTCAAAACGGTCTGTATAAGCTCCATCCTCCCCCTTTCTCTCCTCTGTGCGCGCCTCTGCACTCCCCTGTACTCACAACCTCATTACTGACACAAACACAGGTAGGACACTGATGAAATGTTACAGCTGGAACACACATCCTGTGTTGTGTCTGCGTTAGCAGTGACCCGGATGTGCAGCAGAGGTACACGCAAGATGTGTGTCCCAGACGCTACTTACAGCTCACACTTCTGACTCTTTAACATGACAAAACAGTGTGGGAACAGCAGTGCTTCAGCACTAGTTTAGCCCTTAATCCAGCTCATATGTGTCATGGAAATTTATTTACATTTCTGAGAAATGAATAAAAGAAGATCTTGCACAAACATTGTCTTTGTGATAATTTAATAAAGTAAAAAAGAAATTATTTTAGAGCGTTCAGAAACTAAGAGTGTGCACAGAGTCTGAACACAGTCTCAAGATATAAACACTTTTTTATGAGCTGAGGCGAAACAAAAGCATTTTGCTAATACAATGAAGCACTGGCCTTATCTAAGTTATTTTGACCTTCAACCTTTAAGGAACTGCCTTCCCTGCCGAGAGAAAAACTCCATTCAGGCAGGAGATTAATTTAAAGAAACATTGTAAATTAGTCAGTGTTCTAAGGTACAGAGTGAACTCAAGTAAAAAAGGCTTTTGTGTGCAAAAGTAAACCAGATATTCTTACGTGACCAAAAGTGTAAACATTATATATATATATATATATATATATATATATATATATATATATATATATATA
>JAPZDX010000020.1:8331565-8344690 GCA_029783625.1 Naso annulatus | reverse complement strand
AAAGTGCAGACCTTAATAACATTATTTTAAGATAGCTGCTTTTTATTGCGCTGTTGCAAATTACACTTGGACTAGACTGAAGATTTGTTGATTTTGATTTGTTGATTTGTTTGTATTTGTTCTGAGATGTAAAATTACGTTAAAAACATTTCCTCTAACCCAGGCCAGACCATGTTCCCTTCTGGGTGGACAGGCATTCATTGTTCTAAAAAACATTTCTTTTTAAACCCTTCTTATCTCAGGCAACACATTTAGAGGGTTTGTCCAAGGATTTTTTTTCGGGGGGTAACATTTTGCTGTCAGTGGTTAAGTCACAGTAACACTACAAACAGGGGGTGTGACATGCAATAAAGGCCCATACTTGTAATAAAACTGTGGATGTGTCTTAACCTCCAAGCCACCACATGCCTCCATTCATAAAAGCCAGTTAGCATGATTTCACTTGTAATCACCTGGAAGACATTCGGAGAGGTGGCTAGAACTTTAATTAGCACTTTGAGCATTGTAGGCTATCACATTTCCAATAGTAATAAATACAAATTGGGTAAAAACTTATAAGGATCCAACTGCACAAAGACCAAAGTGTTGGTAGAAAATAACAATGATCAGAGAGGCACATCGCCTGTGTTGTGTGGAATGCTAAACAGTTTTCATGCAGCAGCAGTGGAGCAGACTGCAGTATACATTAGCCTTAATGGTGCAGAATCTTCAAGAACTGCAGAGGAAGGGAGGCTTTGGATCAAGGCTACTAGAATTCCAACAATGTTCCAGTTCAGACCTACCACCAGGAGGTTTTCTGTGTTTGTGAGTGTGTGTGTATTGCTGGCATGGACTGCTGAAATGGAACGATGTTAGACCAAGTGGTAACCGTGGAATTTTCTCTTCATCTGCTTTAAGCTTTCCTAAACCACCGCTGATGCTGCCAAAAACACCATCTCTAGATGATAACAAAGACTAACCAGCTGTTCGAAATCTTCTCCCTTAAATTTAAGCGAGCTCCTGCAGCACGCCGACACACAGACAGACACGTATACACATATACACACAACCTGAGGCCCAAAATATTCAAACCCTTATAAGGTAAAATCGCAGGTCGGTCTAGAGTGAATCTGTTTTGCAGCGTCCTGGGCGAACTTTGGTATTTGCGGCTGGGAAAGGCATCAAGTATGCAGAAAGGACATCCTTCAGTGTTTGTTTTTTCTACTTCCCTGTATGCATCCTGTGGTTCTGACTGACTGGCTGCTGGCATTACGTAAAAGCCAGACTCCGTGCTTATATATTTTTTCCACCTCAGTTTTTGGTAAATGATTCAGCAGAGCCTGACTAAATGAATGTTTTCAGAGCCTGGTTATGAGTATAAACAGCTTTCCATTTTTTTTGGCCTGAAGTGCTGATCGTTTCCAAATTTGCGGTCTGTCTATGTGTGCATGCTGCACATTTTAGGCGACGTGACATTTCATGCGAACATGTGCCATTTTTCTAAGCATTTGCAGATTCTGGTATGTATTTGATCCAGTATTGATTAATATGCATGTGCACGTGTGTGTTTTTTGTGTGTGTGTGTGTGTTTGATTGTGCGTGTGTGTGTGCATACCTAAGCTTACAGCTATGTACTTAATTATGTCCACCTATGATCATTCTATAAAACCTGATAGAAATGGCAACTCAAGCCACAGCTGTCCCACAACGCTCCACTCTCCTCTTTTTATCACTAGCTAGTAATTATGTGCTCCAGTGAGAGGCATGCACCTTACACGCACAAACACAAACACAAACACACACACACAAACACACACACAGACAGGGATACACACTCACCTTGATTAGCAAACCTAATGGATGGCTTTGCTTTGTATTCCAAGAACATTCCATAACGCAGAGGGCCATATAATTGCTTTCTACCATCAGAACTGTGGCAAGCATTAGCGCACAGCCACTGCCACCTCCCACTCTTCATCCTCTTCCTCATCCTCCCCCATCTGCTCTTCCTCTGTGTCCAAATCTACCTGCACCTCCTACCTAAAGATGCTTCTTCTCATCCTTCCCCTCATTTTCCTTTCGTAGCCATAAATCAAATCATTCTCAGATGTAACGTAAACATGCCAAATAGGCTTTGTTTTTCAGGGGGATGCTATAATTCATTGCATCAAATTCTTGCATGTATTGTAAAAATTGGTTGTTTGTTATATCAAACTACAGAATTATCATCCGACTCTGCAGCTCTGTGCAGTTTTTAGTCCGTTGTTTTGCTTCCCTACCCTTCACATACTGGAGGCTGTACAGTTGAGTCTCATAAACCCTCCATATAAAACTGTGGTCTGCATTTTCTAGTAAACACCTTTTGGCAAGCTAACTTGGTTTTGATTTTGCTTTCTATTCAGCATGACACAGCAGCGAGTGGAAATATGCTAAAAATCAAGCGTTTAGCAAACTGAGAGTCTATATGTTCATGGAGATGAAAAATGCTACTAATAAACAGCTAATTAATAATAAACAGCTCATTTTTGACGTATGTTGGCAGAAAAAAATTATCCAAGATCAGAGTTAAGATGCTCTGCCGGATATGTAAGTACACATTTGTTTGCTAACAGGTCAATTTTACCCAACAGCTAAGCAGCTATAACGGCAGGAGTCTGATTCTGTGAGTTTGTTTTGTTGTTTTGTATAAAAAATGACTTACAGCTGAGAGTCAAACTTTACATGGCGTTACATGTAGTTATGACCTTGCAGACCACCTGAACCTCCTGCAGTTCTCAGCTTTATTGGTTCATTAATAGAACTTTGTGTTACAATCCCTGAAGATTCAGCAATATGCGTACCTGAGTGGGGTTGCTCTTGGAGATGACCACCATATGAAGCCATCAGTACGCCACATCATCAATTGTGAACCTTGACGTCCTCGGGTGTTCTGGCCTTTTATCACAAGACACTCTCAGTTGAGGCAGGCCCACCCAGGTAAATCAGGTCTGGGTTTGTCATGTGTGGTTGGCTTCTTGGTGGCCACTTGGAGCCATTTGGAAGTTAGTCAACATCCAGGTATTTTCTTTTTATGCTTCACTCCTGTTTAGCAGACTGTAAATTGTGGACCGACTGGGAAAAGAAGGCACAGTTATGAGGGGGAGAAGGACAGAGATGAGGGGTGTGTCAGGGATAAGATTTGGTAAATGGAACTTCATCTCAACCACAAACCCACTGGGCTACGTGTACGCTGTATTTATAGAAAGCTTTAACTCGGGTTGTCTTAGGTTCAGTAGGAATTTGAGATTGCGAACTTGCGATTTGAATTATCGCATAAGGACACAACATCATATTCACTCATTAAAACAAGTAACTTGTTATTCATTTTTATTCTTGCATCAGCCTATCTGTCACAAAATAGGAATATTTTTTGTTCTACAGTTGCAAGAGTTGTGGTTGTGTGGTTGGAAATGGTGCCGTAAATCAACAGTAATATACTGTACTGATACAGCAGCTTGGTGCATTCTGACAAGTACCAAGGAGGGGAGTAGAAAAAGACATATACTGTTCAGATATTGTGACCACTTGTCACTATGTGCATACAGAACAATGAATATGAACATGAAACAGTGTGTTTTGTATATGATTTGGTCTCAGTTAACTGTTAGATTTTTCTTAAATGTGTCTTGCATCACTGTGCACTGTTTTAACACATTAAAAGAAAGGTTGTAGTAATCTTATTAATGTGTTTTATAGAATCAGTAATAGCCTTTCTCATACGAAGTTGAACTTTGCTTGGATTTGTAAGGTTATCAAGTTTGAGCTGGCGCATTTGCCTTATACATAAGTCTGATGCAACTCTGAAAAGGTGCGGATAGATGTGTCTGAGTGTGTTTGGGACTGTTGAGTATGTGTCTGTGCATGCATGTAGCATACACAGTATAAACATACTGCTCAGATGAGACTGAACCATGCAGATGCTCTAACACTTTTGAACTTACAGAACAAACTGCATGTTGAAATGAAATCAAGCCCATATAGGAAAACATGTTGTTTTCACTCAGTGCAGCCACAGTCAAGTTTGCACATAGTCATGCATTCTTTGTTAGCTTAACTTTCCATGTTGAAGCAAAGGCCTCGGCCGGGGGCTATTTTCCTACCAGCTTCGCTCACCCAATGAGGTCACACTATCCAGAATCCCGAGAATGTCAAGAATGGCGAGGTTTAAGAGCTTCTGAACAGCACTATATGTTATCAGATGGAATGGGGCTGGTTAAGAGGGGTGGTCGAAATGTGATCCACTTCTATAACGCTAAATGAAGGAGGGGGGAGGGACTGACACGCTTCTTCACCTTACAGCTTCTTTGCTAATCTTTGGCCCTCCTATAGGGGATGCCAGGGCTTCACATCAACACTGCTTCATTTATACTGTTGTTTTAAATCTGATGTTGACACTTCAAAATTATTACATTATACTGGCACCAAAACAGGATTCGAACTGCACTCTGAAATTGTCAGGCTCAAATTAAAAGTAGGGAGTGTCCTAACTTAACCCCAAAGTTGTAGATTAGAGCCACATACTGACAAGATCAAATACTGTCCGGAATTGCACCCCAAGTCAACACGTCTTTCACCGTTCAGCTGTATGTTTTCTAAGGTGAAATATGTCATTTGGACTTCAAAGCTGAACTTTTGAATGAAGTTACAGTTTAATCACGGCTCACAGGTTTTTGTTTTCCTGTTACAAACAGAGTTACTTCTTGTTTTACAGCACACAGTGGGGCTTGAACCAATGATTATTGATTCATCTGCTGAGTACTCAATTCATTTATAGGGACGAAAACCAGGAAATTGTCATATTTGCTTGCCTTTGCCATTAATTAGCTAATCATTTTAGCTGTACCTTGCAGCATACTGATATCCTTGTCCTTGATATACCTCTATCAAGCATACCCCCCGCACGCACACACACACACACACAAAGCAAATGTACCATCCCCATACCTGGCAGGTACACAGGTGATGCTGCAAATTCCCCAAGAGACACTCAGTGGACGGAACATTTTCATAATTCCTATTTTTCACATTGTTTAAACAATCCTGTGACTCTTTAGAAAGTCTAGACTTTCAGTTTATGTTTCATCTATTGAGTCATACGTAGAATGATCAGTATGCAAGACAAAACACTGAAAAATAAGTCACAGGAATTTCTGGCTTTAAAGGAAGTGTGCAACCTTGCATCACTAAAAGTTAACCAGTATCTCTGATGAATTAGGATTTTCATTGCTTTTGTTACCTTTGAAAAATACTGTGACATGAGGGTTTATTGTCTGTAATGTCTATGCGCTAATCCTTATAAAACCTGCCCAGTTATTTCCTGAAAGATGAGATGTCCCGTTGTCCAGACGAGCAGAAAGGGTGGGGGGGGACCAGGCTTGGTCGTCTCTGTGTATTTTTTTTGAGAGGGTTCAGGCGAAGATGCTTGCTATTCCCTCAAGTGTCTGGAAAGTGTGCCGTTTCCATTACAGTCTGTCTCGTTTCGCTGTAGCAGTGGCGATGTTTTTGCATGGAGGCCCGGGGGTGAGGGGCGAGCTCTGTGGCCTTGTGAGTCAGGGCCTCAGCAGTGCGAGGTGAGGGAGGGAGCGGCTGTGGCCCTCCTAGACACACACATGGGTTACATGTGCAGCTTCAAAGACATAGCTGGACGGGCCTGTCTGCTGGCAGCCTGTTATCACTGACAGGAAAACAAGGGGGAGCTGCCAGGGACCAGTTTCAGACTGGTTAGCGAGATAATTGAAAAATGATAGTATTACTCTTTCGCTCGTGGTCAGACTAACATGCTACATGACATGCGTGATTGTTTCTTTTTTTAAGGGCCATTTTTTGTCACCCATATCCATATGCAGTTGTGGAGCTATACTTTGCCTACCTCAGGAAAATCTCCTTTCATCTGTGTATTTGGTCTCTGCCAACTCCTGGAGAAAGTATCTGACTTCAGCTGCTGAATTCTCCACTGACTCAAATCAGGTTATCATCAGTTGAAAGGACAGACCTGTGCATTTAATGTCACAGGGATAGGCGTGTAAGTGCAGGTATGCTGTGTCAGTGAGATTATTTAGTGGGTTTCATACAACACAAATGAGTTGTTGAATTTGGCCTGTGGCACCTCCAGAAGATCAAACAATAATCTAGGGTGTCCTGTAACCCTCCTTGTGACGTCAGAGACAGGTGAAGTTCTCACCACGACCCTGGCCTGCGCTTATTTCTTGCTTAATTGCTTTTAAATTACCTTCTTAAGTAGGAATTAATTCTTGATTCTTGAGTCTTGATCTTGCAAGCTTAAGACAATCTGCTCTAAACCAGACACCAAATAGTATTAGCACGCCAGCAAGGAATAAAGATACTGGTGATCAGAGCTGTCATGCAAATAATGTATGAGCCTGCATGCAGGAAACAAAAACCAAAAAAACAAAGTCACATATAAAATTCACAATAACAGCTACACTGTGCACACAGAGTTGACTCCCTGGAAACTTACCTGAAACAGTGGTTTAGTAAGTCTGCAGGACTTTTTCTAAACGTAAAAATGATTCTGTCATCTTGGCCTCTCTCAGATTTGAGTGCTTCTCTGTGCACGAGGCCTGCTCAATTCTTCTAACACATCATCATGCAAATCTAGCTACCTCACTACGAAATCCCTGTGGAATGGTTAATTCCACATGGTTTTCTTCCATTTACTTGAAAATCAGATGGCTGGATCCAGTCCTGCTGGTTAACATTAACACCTGACCTCTTGTTTCATGCTGAAAGGAGGAAAAAAAAATCTTTCTGGGAAAGCCCTTCATTAACATTTATGGGAAACCTTTTGGCCCATCATTTTTTTCCCCTTTCAACATTAAAACTCATCGTTCCTTGCCTTCTTTTCCATACCAGTAACTCCCTTACATCTAACTTCGCATGGCTGTTTTGGGAAATATCTCATAATGGGCAGTTAGTCTGCACTTTGCCTGGCAAACTGATTTTTTTCCCCTTTGGGAACACATCCATTGCATTCTTTGGAAATCGTGGGTGTAACTGTGTGGTATGATGGTGTTTTCTTTCTCGCTGTGCTGTGTTTCCATGCTGTTTTCAGTATTCTGGACAGAGCAAGGAGGAACAACTGCTGGAACACCTCAACAATGAAAAGAATGCAGATATGAAAGGGCATAAACAGATTTTTTCAAAAAAAAAATCTGGACAGTATGCGTGGCATCTAAAGTTGGGCAGATCTGCAGTTATACCTCATAGCCAAATAGGAGTTTGCTTATTTCACAGATGTCCAGAATGCTATAACAGTATCGTAGTATATGGGAAGGAATTTTTAAGAGGAACACTATACTCATATGCAGTGAGGTCAAAATTCTCTGACTCTGACTCCTTGTATCCTCCCTCTTTACTTGTGTGGCTTTCCTGACCTTTTAGCCGGGGGTTCCTCTTTCTCTGAGCAAGCCAACACCATACACTAAGAGGACTCCCTGCGTGGGAGGGAAGAGAGAGAGAGAGAGAGAGGAGAGGGGGGGAAGCCTTCATCAAGGCCTTTTGATGTGACTCACCCGAAACTCTCCGCCTCTTTTCTCGAACTTTCTCGTAGCTCTGTGCTCCGTGCTTTGCACTGCCCCTTTAAAGCTGCAAATCTTTCCCATCCTCCCAAAAAGGCCATGGTAGGTCAGACTGCGGGCCACATAAATCCAGACAAACCTTTGCAGAATGTGTTTGGTTGGACACTCCGTTCTGTGGCACACCTTTGGGCCTCACAAATGTTGAAACAGCTTAGATATGTGGGAGCTCTGGGTATTTTTACTTTGGCTTTCCAGGGGCCTCAACCCTTGGAACAAAAACAAACACAATGGGGATTCCTACTCAAATCATCTCAATCGCATCATTTTTTAGTACACGTGAGACGGGCGCCAATACTTGATTCTGACAGGGTAATAACAGTCAGTAAACCACAGCGCTCGGAAAGCTTGACAGGTTATGGGATATGACTGCTGGTGACAGTCGTCAGGCATTCCACTTTCCATCCAACTTTTAATTCCCTTTTCAATCCTAAGTCATATGTTCTTTCGCAAAGCCTTCTTGGCTGATGTCAGCTAAGGCATATTACCATCTTACATCAGTTCATCTGTTTCCGAATGCCT
This sequence comes from Naso annulatus, assembly GCA_029783625.1. Lineage (NCBI taxonomy): Eukaryota > Metazoa > Chordata > Actinopteri > Acanthuriformes > Acanthuridae > Naso > Naso annulatus. The sequence goes on along the minus strand of JAPZDX010000020.1, from coordinate 8,336,555 downwards.
TTCAGTTCTGTCAGATTTAATTGTTCAAAAGAGTCTGTGTCTTTCCACATCATTAAAGGACCATATCACTGTGTTTGCAATTTGAGCTCATTTAAAGGGCTGTTTCAAACAATTTTCAGATTTTGGGATGTAATAACTAAGTTGGCTTGGCCTGAATTTGACCCAGCTTGGTACCACTGGTATCAAACTGTTCTGTTTCTTAGTGTTTTATCTACCCAGGTTAGATATCTCCATTTAAGGTGTCTGTCAACACAATAATACAATGGATTGGAATTTTGTTTCTGGGACTAAGAGCATTAGAAACTGAAAATTACAACAGCAGCTTGCTTTATGTAATCCACTAAGTATGCTTTTTAAGGGATTTGTTGGTAGACGGTCTCTGGATTATCTACCATTTTTGCTGACTGCTTGTACAGTAATAGACTTTGAATGTTTGTAGCTATCTTTTTCAGACATCTTCTGGCTTTTTTCTCATAACCTAATCATGATTATTATGTTTATTTAAAGAAACCAAGGCAGACTTTTTGGTCAGTATGGTAGAATGCACAACACAGGTATAATACAATCAATTCCGCTCACAGATTTTCATCTTTTTCGGAAAATGGTGGAATCTAGTGGACGGCTTGAACGGTCTAGCATGGCATATGTTGGGGATGAGTTCCTAGTTATGATGTAAAGTAAACGTGATTTGCTGCAAATGGACCGAAATGTGGAAAACCGCTGTTTTCCTTAAAATAATGCAGACACTAGTACTGGATGACCCTGTGCTCACACACAGACTTTATATTTACGCTGCAGCAAATGGAGTGACTGACATACACAATGTGCTCACCTTGAACTCCCATCCTCGTCGCCGTTAAGTAGAGATGTGGGTGGTCTGGTGTCTGTAAGTCCAGGTAGGCCAAAGGTAATGGCGAACAGGGTTTCACCACACAAGTTTCCTTCGAGGAAAAAAAAGAGGGAGAAGAAAGGCCATTAAGCTGCTACTCTCTGTGTACTCAGTGCTCTCTCCTTGCCATAATGTTAAAATATGACAGATTTGGCTATTAGTGTTTTATTGCTTTGGATAATAACATCAGGTAAACGGCTTAAGCGTAAATCTCAGGTTATCAGCGAAGTGCCCGGGAGCTTTACAGCTCTTCTTGAAATGTCGGAGGAGAGTGGAGCGACCTTTAACCGAGCAAGCACTCACAGTGCGTATGCTAGGCTTCCAATCTGTGGAATATTTCACTTCTTTTCCAATTGATGTCATACAACACAGGAAATCTTGGTCGTAAATGAATTTTATTAGTGCTGCTTGTCGTTGGTATTGAGCAGAGTGACCTGGAGGGCATGCAAGCTGTTTGTCTTGAGTACAAACAACCATTGCTGACGACCATCCAGCCTGCATGGCAACAGTGCAATTCAGCGGAAATTCTTGGATGTAAAAGTTATGAGTAATAAATCAAGCTTAATTTTTTTGTAGCGCAGTGATGTTACCTATTACACCTTTATTTTTTTTTTTTTTTTTTTTTCCCATCCAAACCAAGGGAAGCCAGCTCGGGAAAGGTGAACAGTATTTCTCCATGAGGTAGGTGAGTTTATTGGCTTTTCCCTCTTGTTTGGGTATAGAGGTCCAATCTCTGGGGTCAAACCCAATAAACACGGAGGAGTTGGTGCCAAGTGGAGATGTATTTATTGAAGCTCACTCTGTTTTGCCCCACGGGGGAGGCTCACATCCATTCCTAACCAACAGCCTCCATCCTCCTGCTTTCCAGCAGTTCCTAGCCTGCAGCTCTTCTGTGTTTGTGGAGCCGTCACAGTAAGAGGTAGGCAGTGGACACATTCTTTACAGCTCTGCTGATTGGAGCGAGCACTTTATTTGCTCTGGGTCGGACTTTGGACCTGTCAAACAGAGTCATATTTCTGTTTATTTAGCAGCACTCGGCTCTGCTTGGGTGTCTCTCTATGTGAGTGTGCACTGTGACCGGCAAGGTGTTACAGTACAAGATGTCACATTTTTCACTCTGCCTTTCTTGACTTTTTTTTTTGGCTTTTTCTCTCCCTTGACTGCATACAGTATCAGTGCATAGGGCCGTCTCTCCTGATAACAGCTGATTTCCGAGATTAAGAGTGTTATCTGAGAGAGATTCTACAGGCCTTATTCATCAGCTGTACTCCTTAATCTGTCATCATCTCCAAGAACCCTTGTAGTTACAATGTGTATCGGTAAACTACAACATGAAAGAGGTTTTATGATCGTCTTAGCTCTAAAATGCATTTGGAAAGTGAGATCTGGATCTGTGAAGCCTCAGTTCTGTGGAGATTGATAAATAATTTGTTTTCCAGAACATCCCTTTAACAGAAGGGAGATTTTTTTTTTTTTTTTAACTGGTTAAAGTGTCTTTTTCATCATCTTCCCTGGACCCAAACTGAGACCCTGTTCATTGCAAGGTTTGTGATGAGATGTAATTTTAGTAGTCTTTTATTCACTTTTCTACCTAAAATAATAAGGGGGGTGGATAATTAAAGGCACTAGAACATTATTAGAAAACTAATCACGAAGAAGTCTCCATTTCTGTTAAAACAGTCTCTACACAGCCAGTCATCCAAACTTTTATGTGTAATTATAAGAGGGGCATAGCAGCCTTTCACAGCTCTCCAAAATGCAATTACCTCTCACACACAGCATATGCTTTCACAAAGCTGAAGACACCCCATTAAACAATCACCGGCACAATGCCTGGCCTCTTTAATTTGTTTCTCACTCTCTTTTCAAATGAGTTGTGTAATCTTCCTCTTGTCTCTATCTCCCACCAGTCAGACGGCTGTAAATGTGTCCAAGCAAGGCTAAAGTGTGGCATTTTCCTCCTTGGAGCCCTGATATCCTGGGAGCCCCAAGTGAAAGCAGTCTGACAGTGCAGTAGGTTTGGCTGAAACAGCTCTTTTACTGAGGCAGACTGCCAGATCCTTGTGGTTGATGTGGTGCAAGGGTATTCAGATCTGCTACTGTTAACTGTGCACGCCTTTACATTGACCTACTTCTCAACATTTATGTAATCCTAAAGCTGTTGGGAAGATGGGGGTGGGGGAAGTTGACATGGCTTGGTTAACCACAGGTATGTTCCAACATACACTAAGGATTTGTTTGTATAAGGCAAGGACAGGCCATGGAGGGTTTGTTTTCTCTTGGCTGTGACTAAATGAGTTGTTGTCATTTCATACTTTTATTACAGGCTGTGACAGTGCTAACCCCTGCAGTTAGTTCCCTTCAGGAATGTACCGTTTGACCACCATGACAGCATCAAACTGGGCCCATTTTTCCGTGTACGCACCCGCCTGTGTGACTCATGTATGCGAGCTTTGTGTGGAAAAATAATCATTAAGTACTGATGTCCGATAAAAGAATTTTTTCCGTTTTTTCAGTTTTTCTGTGTGCATCCTCTTTGTGCTTTGTGTGTGTGCATGTACGTGTGTGCCTGTGTGTGTTTGCAATGGAGTGTTGGAGGTGTATGAATGTTACAATAGCTCTGTCAGAATCCCATTATAGCTTCTGTTGATCTACTCTTTCATGGCTACAATTTATTCGAGCCTTCAGGCACTCTCTGAAAGGGCTACCCGTGCCAAACTTTTGACAAATCGATAATCGAGCCATTACTAGTAGTTACCTGAAAGGTTCAGACAGCCTTATCCACAGAGTTGCTGCATAGCCCATGAGATCTGTGCATTTATTTTAAATTCCACTTGGTCGATTGCCCTGAAATGCGGTAATTATTCCCATTCTGTATTTCACTGCTCTTTGAACTTTCCTCCGCATCAGGCCTCTGCTATCTGTTCCGATCATCATCTGTGTCCTGGATGTTCAGCCAAAGCTTAGCTATGACGCACAAGACTCAGTCTTCAAACTTGTGCCCATATGTCAATACAAACAGGTCTCCTTTTTTATTGTTTTTAAGCACAGCACTTTGAATCAGTCATCTGCAACTACTGACCATTCGCTGATGGTTTTTTTGAGTCCGTCAGGTTCTAAAAGAAGTCTGGAAGCTGCACCAGTTATTATGATTATTTATTTATAAAATTTAAGCTCTCACAAACTTACTGTACTGTGTGCTCAACATGAGGTATGTTAATTTCATCGACTTTTAAACAAAAGTTTATACTTAGAGTAGTCGAGTTGTCTATAAGTAAGCACTCAGAAAACTATTACAATAAAGAAACTGTATTTTCGATGCCAACTTTTGGCTGTTCTTTAGTATATTAGAAAAAAACTTTAGTATATTAGTATATTGAACTTGCCATGCATACTGTTACGTCTCAGATGCATCTGTTAACCCACGGGATTCCAAGCTTTGCCAAGCCAAGGACCCCCATGTAGCATTAGCCTCTGGCGAGGACCCCTCTTTTGCCAGAGTTATTAAAGGGCAACTCTGCCAATTTTCAACCTTATTTCTATCCATCGGAATTAGGGATATAATGTGAAAATCCAACTTTTTTTTTTTCAATGTTCTCTGTGTCTCTGGGAAACAACTTCAAAATCTCTTGTTCTTCGTGGAACCAGTGACATCACTGGAAGTACAAACTTTTTTCTGTGCCTTTCCCCTCACATTCCAGGTGAGCCAGCGTCATGTTTGGTTTGAGAGGATTTTGTGGCTCTGGTGGACCAAAAACCTCTCGTCACTGAAAACTACGCAATATTAAATAGAAGTACTGTTCCTTTGTGATTCAGTGCATCCTGCTACTTGTAGGCACTGCAAGCACAATTGTGTGAGCAGGACAACTCAGAAAACTCAGCTTTCTCTGTCAATGTAGCCCAAACTGAAGACTTTATTGCTTCAATTGACTACAATTACCATCAACATCGATTAGATGTCCACATGAAAAGCGGTGGAATTTCCCTTTGAATTGTTGCTGTGGCTGTTTTGCAGCTGAGGCATCTTTGGTCTGGTCGCTTGGTGGTCTTTTTCTTCTCAGAAAATTTTCCATTTTAGCATGAGGTAGGTCACTAGTTTTT
>JAPZDX010000020.1:8136772-8148896 GCA_029783625.1 Naso annulatus | reverse complement strand
CTGTGGATGTACATTTTTTAAATTATTGGACTGCATATAAATGTTACCAATATATCATTTAAACCAGCAATATGTAATTTCTACCACTAGAGGACTTTCAGTCAAACAATACAAATAAATAACATAGTGCGAAGACGTAGTGACCTTGAGTGCAATAGTAGAATTTGCTTATTTCATTGCTGAATACCCAACAGACCATGCAGATGGCAGAAATGTTCAAAGACGAGCAGAGGTGGAAAGAGCACTGAAAATTTTTATTCAGCTACAAGTACTGTTACACTGTTGAAATATTACTCATTACAGTGTTAAATAGCACTTAAGTAAAAGTACAAATTACTGTTTTAAAAAATTACTCACAGTACTAGTTACTAGCTTCTTTTTAGCTGTTGATGTTTAATGAATTTCTCTTCATTCTCTGATAAACGATGAACTGAATGAATGAATCAAACTACAGCAATTTGTAAAAACAAAAATATACACAGTGTTACCATAGGAAGGAGTTGTAGCAGTGGAGGTGTTACACCCATGAAAATTGTTGTTGTGGTATTTTCGGGTCATGGCCGGTTGTCCCTCCCACTCTACTCTTGCTTCCTGATGTTCAACCAGTGCTGCTGCTGTTGCTGCGCCAAATAAATCTGCATCTCTGAATGAACTCATGGCTCCTGCGCTGTGCAGCTTCACCTCAACTCTTCAAGCCTGTGGCTGCTGCAGTAGGGCTTCTTTTATGCTCTAAATGTCGGGGTTTCAATTGGCCGGTTTGCAATTGGATAGTTTTATTGGCTACCGACGTGATTTAGTACCAATTTGTTCTCCTGCCCATCATTCACGGCAGTCGTTTCCAGGCCATGACTTTTTTTTCCTTTCGTTTTTTTATTTAGACCTACTTTTTTTTTTTTTTTAACTTAGTCACAGATGTGATTTAAAAATGAAGTGAAGTACAATACTTCAAACAAAACCTACTTAAGTAAAAGTAAAATTACAGATTTTAAAAATTACTTAAAAAGTACACAAAAAAACTACTCAATTACAGTAACAGGAGTAAATGTAATTAGTTACTTTCCACCTCTGGAGCTCTTGAATACACCTTGTGGTGCAACTGGACACATCGTCAGTGATGAACCTGAGGGCATCAGGTGTTTCAGGTCTAATTATCAGACATCCTCACCCGGGGGTCCCAGCTGGGGTTGATCAAGCTCCAGCTTGTGTCCAGGTAGCATACTATGCCATGCGTCACCTCTCTTTATCCAGAGCCATTGGGATGCCTTCTCAGCAGCCTCCAGCATGTTCTTGATGGCTCTGCATCGTTGCAGTCTGCAATTCCCTAAGAGTCCCAGGACTCGATGTAGGGACTGCCCACCCGTTCTCCCGACACTCAGCCACTGGAGCAGCATACTTGGCCTTCTTTCTCTCTTATGTCTCCTCCATCTGCTCTTCCCATGGGACTGTTATCTCAAGCTGGACCACTTGCTTGATTACCTCCGACATCAAGACCATATCTGGCCTGAGTGTGGTGGAAGCAATGATGTCGGGGAACCTCAGTTGTCCCCCTACGTCGACTAAGAGTTTCCAATCTCTCGTTGTAGCAAGCAGACCTCCTTAGGCTTTTTGTTTGGACTGCTGGAAAGTAACTCTGGAATTCTTTGAGTTTGAACATTGATGAAAACATTTGGGATACTGTGAGGACATAAATCAACAAAATGTGTAACAAAGAATAAGAAATAGCTGTTTTTGAGACATTTTAATTGAGCTTGTTAAAGGCTACATAGCCAAAGACTTAATATAAAACTGAGGCCAAACTGTGACCTTCAAAATGTGCCATTGCATGCTCAGGAATGAGGCACAAACATAGCAACTTAGTACGACAAAACTTTCCTCTTTCCAGCAACATTTTTGTGCTTCATCTAAGGGGCTCATAATCTAATTTTTCCTCATATTTGCGTCCTGGCTGCAGTAGCTTGTCTTCATTAGCAGCGATGGCCTGGAGTGAGCGTGTCAGGTTGATGGGTTTCTCTGCCTTGCCTGCTAGCATGAGCAAGTGATTAGCTCATCGTTAGCTGGGTAAGTGGTGGCAAGACAGGCCACCCCTGGGTGTGTTTGCACTTATTTGTGTGTGGGAGAGTTGCTGTGCATGGCCATGTGAGCTGAAACATGTACGTGTTTGAATGTGAGAGATTGTGTGCGCACCCTGACTCACACCCCATCGATTTACTGAAGAAATTGTGTTTTCGCTCTCCGCCTCAGTGCCTCACTTATCACTCGCCTCAGTAATGCGTGTGTTTGGCCTTCTGGTGAAGACAACGTCACCCGAGTGCATAACACTTGCAGGGTTGCACAGACAAACACATACAGAGCACACTCATGCATTATCAAAATGATTCCTCTGGTTTTATTACAGCTCCAGATGTGGCCTCTTGTGGATGTGTGCAGGTGTGTTTGGGGTTTCTGGGAGTGTTTAACGGAAACATGCTGTCAAACACACATTTCTCGCTTTATGAAGACATCTTAGACACTGGTCTGTTGCTGTCTGTTTCTTTTTTCTCTGCAAGAATCAGCAACGGTATCTGGTGAATATACACACCAATAGAATAAGGGGCTGTACATGCTCTAGTTTCTGGGGCCCGACTAATGTAGGATTTTTGGGGTCAACGCCAATACCAATATTAAGGAACCATCAGTGCACTGAACAGTAAACACTTCACTTATTAGTTATCATATACAGTCCACCCTCTGCTGGACAAACTACGTACTTACACTTTTTAAAATCACTAGTCCAAGCATTTTTTCCTTTCTTAAAAAACAGTTTTAATATTGGGTCATATTAGAGAATATAAGCCAATATTGATATATCTGCCATCAGCCAATAATTTAGGCAAACCAATAAATCAGTTGAGCCCTGGAGGTTTCACAGATGTTTTACTTGGTCTTTTTGAAGCACAGGCATCAGATACAAACACTGAATACACATACAGCAGCTTTTGGCAGTCTGTAATCTTCAGAAATCACTGGCAAGTTCAGAGCCTCAATTTTAATAAAAAATGAAAACGTACATCACCATTCATATACTTTAACATTTTATTTCAGAGGTCTGTAGTTAATAACAATTGTTTTAGATTTGTGTAGTTAATTTTGCTGATTTTATGTATATCTCCATTAGAATTTACCTGAAAGAAGTTTGAGATAACACAATTAAATATTGATTATCATTTTAAACATTCTTTTCCTTAAGTTCATTTTTTTTTAAACAAATTAAGGTAAACAAGTTTCAGTTTTACAAGCACTCTGTTTATTCTCAGGGTCGAACAGATGAGGTCTTACATTGCAAAGTATTCAGATCCTGCAGTGTTAACATCCATGTTTAATGTTTACTGGCTTACACTCTTCTTCCCCCCTGTCCTTTGCTTGTGTGTTGGTGCATTTCTTGGCTTTTTACCACCATCTGTGGATCAGTGAAATATTGTTTAACCACTGGCAAGAGTGTATTGTCGCATTCTTGAGCCTGTGGAGCCTCATGCATTAGAAAATGAAAACAGAAACCTCCTCAGTAAATTAGTGCTCCATATTCCTACTAATGAAAAACCCTTCAAGATGCATTTATCATTTTGAAATGCTTAACTGATTCACCGTGCACTAACAGAAAAAAAGGTTATTAAGGCAATTAATTGAAAGTGTATACTTCTGCTCCGTCACTATTTTCCCTATAATAAGAATGCAATTACATAGTTTTCCAAGAATCTGTTATAGAAAGTATTGGGAATTTTTAGACCCATAAAACTAAGATGTAACAACGAGAGACCTAACACAAAAACTGTTTTTGTATGTTGAAAATGTTCAACAGTTACCTAAAATTTAGGACTACAGAGAAATGGACAAATTAACCTCCAGTCATTAACTCATTTAAAGAGTATACACAGAAGTAAGGGGCCCTGGTGTAACAGAAGAGTAATACAGAGACATTAAGACAAAAAGTCATGTTTTACTGATCAGTCAGAGCTTGTATTCCTGTAAACTTGTCATCAGTGGCCCTCATCCTGTGCCTGTCATTAGTCAAGTGTGAGTCTATTTTGTACCTTTCTGTTCTTCAATCATTTCTACGCTCCAGTTGCAGCGTGTTTGCCTTCGCCTCAGTCCAAGTTTCAAGTGTCCTTGAAAACAGTCACCCATTCACGCAATGTACAGCTTCTTCCAAAGTTCCACACTGACTCCTCTGTGGCCCATTCATGACCCACTCAGCTGCCCTCTCAGCCATCCCTGATTCCCTCCTCAGTCTTAGCATAAAAACATTTCACTCTTTAGTACCACTTCACCACATTGTTACAAAGCAGCTGGAGCATTGAGACCATTTCCATTACCTGTTGGTCAAGCTGTTTTTCTCTTACCTTTGGTCACTAATCAGTTTGATGTCACACTACCTGTCGCTAATATCCTGATTTCTTGCGTTCCTGCCCCAAGACCCTTTGGATTTATTTGACTGTTAAAGTACAAATCCCATTGTTGTCAAATGTGCTGTGTGATTTTTTTTAGTTTAAAAGTTGGTAGAAGACAGGAGATGAGAAAAGTAATGCAACCTAATATTACAAGGATTCTCATTTCAGTCATTTCAAAAAAGACTGCAGGCATATTACAATTTTTAATAAATTGTTTTGGAAAATTCAATCCAAATTAATTAGTATCAAGAGAAAAGATTCACATCAGGAAAGCAAAAAACAATTTCAAGGTGCAGCACAGAGGTCTGACACCTCACTAAAGCCTTATTGCAACATGAAGCAATTCTTTTTTTTTTTTTTAATGATCCCACATTATTTTTTAATGCGCTATTTTTCCGTTGCCTCTGTGAAATAGCAGAATAGCTCTCACTGAGACTTTAATGGCAGCCCTCCCCTGCTCTTTTCAAAACATCTTGTAAGACAATAATTTGGAGAAAATCAGTAAATATAGCCTGAGAAAGTGAGATGAGCCGTGTGTTCATGCATTTGCTCATGCGATCACCTCCGTAATGACTTGAGTCTTTCCATTTAAAGAGACTTTAAGTATTTACAACATTAGGACCAAAATAAAGCCTTTCATTTCAGATATTGCAATGCACAATGCTGCCGATGACAGGGATACAGAGAAATGGAACAACAAGGATAAAATCCTCATAAAAAAACAACAACAAAAAAAAACTGCTTATGGGCTTTGGTAGTTGGCACTAAAAGAACCATTAATGGATCTTACAGTGTTGCCAAAGAATGGATCTACATTACAAATGGACTGACGAGCTCTATTCATGCGCAATTTAGATTTTAAGTACCAAGACATAAAGTTGGCAATTAAAAGCATTTCTCAGTAACACACTGACTGCCGTTGTTGTGAGTGGGAGTGTTATTACAACATTTTCACAGTCATTAATCAAGGGTGCCGCAGACCAGGTATAATCTTTATTAGATCTGGAGGTGGTTAGCCTACAGCAGCTCTTTGTAAGTTCAAACATAGCACAGTTGTAATATAAGTGCTTAAGTGGAGATTTATCATTGCTAAATTAAAATGAGTTGCACTGCACAGCTTTCTCTCACAGAGATTGGCTGTTCCTGAGAAAGTGATGGCCAGAAGTTGTAGCTCAAAAATTTAACTGACAGTTCTCACTTTGGCTTGATTTATAACGCATGGCAGAATAGTTTAAAAAAAAAAAAAAAAAAAGTTTAATATTGTTGATACATTTAATATGTCATATGATGAAGCAGTTTTCTAATTACAGAAACCGGAAATGTTTTTCAGCAGTGCTCATACTACACTAGTGCTGTGGTACTAAAACTACTCAAAACACTTCACAACACAAGTCAGCATTCACAAACACATTTACACACTAACAGCAGATGGTTTCTCTGCAGAGTGCCAACCTGCTGATCAGGAACTCATGCACACATGTTCACACGCAGATGGAGCAGCTATTGGGAGCAATTTCAACAGGACATTGTAACATACAGATTGGTGAAGCTGAAGATCGAACCACCAACCATCTGATAAGTAGACGACCTGCTCTCCCTGCTGAGCCACAGCCTAATTATTAGTGTTGGCAGTCAAGTTTAATATGTTATTTGCCCTTCTAAACTGTATTTGTGAGAAAATATTTTGCAGCTTGAGATGCTAAAGTGATTTCCTGCTTACACTGTTCACACGTGTCACCATTTTGTATACTTTAGGTTGCCAAAATGTTTGCTGGTATATTCTGTACACGTGGTGTGTGTGTGTGTGTGTGTGTGTGTGTGTGTGTGTGTGTGTGTGTGTGTGTGTGTGTGTGTTCCTCATCTGAATGGAGGATGGAGGACAGATTGTACAGATTACATACACTGAGGTTTTTGTTTTTTTTTTATTTATGATACAAAATAAAAATGACTTCACTTAATTTGACATGTGGCAAAAAAAATCTTTGCTAGCTAGCTATCACTGAGGTTTTAACAGTGTAACCCTAGTAAGTAACTAGCAGGTGAAGCTACAACGACACAATCATTGCTTCCAAATCTGACTACCCCTTTGTTTGAACAAGCTTAAAATTATCAATGCTTTTTCTGTTGAAATATTCTGATATATATATCCTTGCTTTACAGAATCAGAATTAGTGAAATTCTAAATGATCTTTAATGTTTGTCTGTGATCAGATAGCAGACTCCCTCTGACTTTGTGATGTTTACCGCCTCACTGGTTGCATCATTAACCTTCTGTAGCTGTGGGGCTAATAACACAAACCAAAGTGTCCATGGCTCACATGTCATGAATAGGAAGATTGTTGAGAGAAAGCCATGGGGTTATCACTCATGTCAAATTCCTGGCCAAAGTGGCCACTTTGTTTGAGAAAAAGATCTGGCTTTGTCACGGTTTGGCAGTAATTCATTGCCATCGAGTGAAAGGAGCTCAAGACAGCGGAACACGACTTGAGAAGATAGCGCGCTGTAGTGTGGAAATCTTATATTTCCAAAGAAACACTTCATTTTCATAAAATGTTGCTTTTTTTGCCCGTAAAGACACATTCATATTTCTTCATAATCCACCACATGATTTCTCCTGTCAGCAATCAGGAAACAGCCTGTTTTGTCCTGGAGAGCTGGCTGTTTGAAGATATGAGTCTTGAATCTGGCAGACTGACGACGAAGAGGGCCACTTCATCACTCCTAATACCGACTTAGTGAAAGAGTCCGAACCAGCCGTGACATGCAGGGATGATAAATACGTCAAACGATCAATTAGGAAACCTAAAACGGGATGTGTTTGACTTCACAGGAGCTGGGGGCTCAAAGTGTAGTTGGCCACCACTCACTGTGTATCAGCACAAATTTAATAAGGTGTAATGATGAGTTAGGTCACAGAAAAGATTATATTTCTATTGGTATGTGCTAAGTTTTGCAAGAATAAGTGACTTACACAACAGTTAAAACAACATTACTCTGCAGCAGCATTGAGTTAAAGGAAGTTTCAAATGTATCAGATATATGAGATGTCAGTGATACAAGTTGCAACACAAAAACTTTGGTCTGTGTTAATAACAAGTTAGTAAGATTCCTCGTCATCTCCTGAAATAAAATCCCGTCATTGCATCTTTACTGGAAATGTTGGCCGAGCTCTGCTTTAAGTGCTGGGTGTGTTACATCTAAAAATATTTCCTCTCCTTGACTGCTTACAACACATCTGCCTTTGGAGGAGTATCATTTTTGAAGGTTAAAAAATCAGAAGTCAATTGCTTCTCCAGCTTTCTCTCTCTTTCTCCTGTTGACAGTCCAGCTAAATGTCAAATCTGTCAGCGACTACCACTTTACCCAGGCGACAAAAGAGGGCTCGGGTTGCTGCTGTGGTTCAGTGTTTGGAACTTGACACATCGGAGGTTAGATTCTGAAGTTATGTTTCACTTAAGTACAACATTTGTCTCAACATACATTTAACGCTCTTAAAATCCCTGTAAAAGAAGACTAATTGAGACCAAAATGTCTATGACTTTAAGATGTAGCAAAGGTAATCTGACAACTGCTCTTAAAGCATCTATAGTACTTGCACGGTCTTTGTCTCTTTTGAAAGGTTAAACCAGGATTTCATTCCTCAGCCATGATACTGGCACTGACTAATGGATGTCTTAAACCACTGAAAAACAAGTTGTTGTTTTGTTTTGTTTTGTTTTGTTTTGTTTTGTTTAAGCATAATCTGTATAATGACATAAGATGGAGATTAGCTTTAAAACACAATGGTAGCACAGCATGAAACCATGTCAAGTCAAAATCAGTTTTTAAAAAATGATGACTGGGTCTGGGCAGATAAGTGTCAGTACTTAAAGTTATTCCATCTAGAGTGAATTCAGGCTATCATCTATATTTATTTTAATCATTTTCAAAGCCTTCATTCCATATCTATTTCTTCTTTTGGCTTCAAAAAGTATTTCCTCATTTTCAGAATTTCATTTGCTTTGCAAAACACCAGTCATCTGCACAATCAATTGCAACTGCCTAATTCTTGCCTACATTTTCAGCTTTTTCTCGCCATCATTGTTAATTTTGCCTTTGATGTAATGACTTAATCAAAGCAAAATTCAACATGATAAACTGAAGTGAACTTATCAAGACATTATTAACTATGCAGGAGCTTAAGAATAAAAGTTTGGCTCTAATGTTGGCCTGTTCAAAAGGACAGCCTGCATCTTTCAGTTATTGAGATCAATACTTGAGAATTATTTAATAATACCTGAGCATTCACAGTATTTAGCAACAGTTTGGTCAAAGCTGATTGTGAAATTAAACATAAAATGTAAAATGAGAGTGACAAAGTGCATATGAAGTGAAAATGGAAAAGCTTTACGCCTCACTGCTGCTCCAGTGTTTGAAATGCTGATAACACAGGATCTGTCAGGGCAGGAGATATTTTTTAATGTCTGCTGTTGAGATACTTGAAGGACAGGTGCTGTCAGAGCCTGTTTGACTAATCATCGTCTGCCACTCAGACAGACGATGGCCGATCAGATGTCCACTGAAAGACATTAAGGTAGGGTGTCATCACCTTCAGTTTTCAGCCATTACATCAGCCAGTAAAAGCTGGCTGTGACTCTGATGCAATTCCTTTCATTTTCTCCACTTTCTATTCCTTCTGAACTCTCCGCATCACTCTCTGTCTCTGTCATCCTTTCTTTCATTTGCCACCATTCAGACATTGTCTGTCTCAAAAACATTTCAACCAGAAAACCTTGAGCCTGAATAAGAGATGAGATTAGAGGAGTAAACAGTTTCTTCTCTGGACTTCAGTTGGACTGATTATCAATAGGAGTGTCTGGCTGTAAGGTGAAAGATGGGAACCACATTCGCTTTTTGATTTGGTTGTGCCTGAAGGGGAGCAGATAGAGATTAATGAGCTTATTAAAGCCAAACAGACACCCAGACAGACAACTATTAAAGCTGCATTGTTGGAAACCCTTGACAATGCAGGTCAGTGGTGTATCAGCTGAGCAAAATCATGCTTGTCCATCATAAAGAATCTAAGGACCTTAAAATGAAGATTCCATCTGTTGTCATGCTAAGTTCTTGAAAAGAGGACTTTAGTGGGCATATTCATCAAACATTTTTATATTGTCAAGGTAATGTTATATCAGTTTTGGTGAGATGTGCCCAATTAATCCTCACCTGTGGGGAGAGATGTAGAAGTTCTTTTTTAAAGACCCTCCGAGAAGCTTTCATTCTGCATTGATAGCAGTGGCCCATGTGTCCAAAAGCAGTGCTGCTTACTGTAGTAGAGATCTTGTCTAGCATGAGCATTTGTTTTGGAAGACAGTAAAAGAAACATGCCACTTGTTGGCACAATACCTGTTCAGCCGTAAACACAAAATATTGAAATTATCTGTGGAAAAATATCCTCCCGCATTTAAACATAGATGGTGGAAATGAGAACAGGATCAATCGTGCTCATAAACAACAAATCGTCTCTTCCAGGTTGTGTGCTGTGAAGTGTTTTGTAGCATTTCTGCTGACTGAGCAAAATGGGCAAAGACAGGAAAAGACAGGACTGTAATCACCAGTCTCTTCGGCGATGGTCTCTTTGCCGATGTATGTAAAATGTGAGGCATCAGTATTTAAGTTGGACTGCTTCATAACCAGTTAAAAGTTCCTCATACAAAATTTGATCTAATAGGCCATTAACTGCTACTGTACGTTGTGTTTTTGTTTGTACCCACTTTGGATTTTTTTTCCTTTTCTGAAATATTGTTTTGCCTTCCCTTTATGAACTTGTTTTGAGCTTGCACCTCAGAGGATGAAAGTTTGGAGACTGATTGATGGAGAGTTCTGCTCATCTTTAGCTCAGCATGAAGGGGGGCCATCAATCCCCTTAAATCGTCTTCACAAGCCCTCACACACTGACGCCGAAGCCCTCTCGCACACAATTCGTGGCTTTCGAAATGCCCGCTCATCTGCACACATTGGACAAGCTCAGCTACAACTAAAAACATGCTTCGTCAACCCTAAACTTGTGTTGTATAATGTGTGGTGCAGTGTGTAGCATGGGATGTGTTTGTGTGTATGTTTTTGAGTGTATAATATATAAGGTGAGGTGGAGCTCCATTCTGTTGGTTAAGCGTTTCCCTATGCTTTCCCGTGGCGGCTAGACTGCTGACTGGCACTTTCCAGTACAGAATTGGAGAACATGCACGTTATACAGCTTCACACACACACACACACACACACTCACTGTATACACACACCTGGAGGGCTTACATGGCTTTACATGGAGTGCTGGTTCACAGCCAGCAGCTGCTGCCAACAACCCATCATCACATTTTTCACCTGGCAGTGTCTCGACAGTCCATCCTTTTACAGCTCTCCTGTTAAAGTGTGCCAGTCTGCGTGTGTGTGTGTGTGTGTGTGTGTGTTCAAGTGTTAATACATCTCTGATATGGTAATGTGTTGTAAAGTGCTGGCAATGTGAACTGCATGCACTAAGCCACAGAAAACTATTGAAGACTGTTCAGGTGCAGAGGGCCTCGTTCCAGCCACATTATGTCTTTATGTGTTCGGCTTCATCTCAAAATGATTACAGTTGTTCTGACAACAGCATTTTCCTGCCAAGGATGTATTACTTTATACACTTGTATTGTATTTGGGAGAATACAAAGAAGAAGACTAAGATGACATGGTATGAATAGATGATAAAGATTATATTTATAGTTATAATATTACCTCTTGCTCCTGTACTAAAACCCTCAAAATCCTGGAGACATCGTTTAGGACATAAACTATGTTCTCAAAAATTGGATGAATATTGACATACCTGGAGAGAAAAAGAGAAATATGTAAAAATAGAAATATAAAAACTAAATAATTACTAAAGTTATTAAAAAGAAAGAAACGAAATCAAAACTGTTACTTGCAGTCCAATTAATGCACATAGCAATACATTTGCTTGTCTTTTTCCTTCTTGTTTCGCTTTCGCAGGATGGAGTCCTGCTTTTTCATCCTGCTCTCCGTCACTCCTCGCCAGCCAAACACAGAGATCTGGTTACAGCGACACCAACAACCTCCACTTCACACACGCACACACACTCAGGTGGAGAGGCCTGCTTTGTCCAGGCATGTGCTCTGCCACGACTGGCCTCTTAACACAGAGAAAACACACTCAGAGAGAATCTGTAGAATTTGTGTGCGAGGACTGTTGAGGAGGTGAAGCTGGTGTGACTGCAGAAAATGTTTTGTGGTTGGCTTCTGGATGGTGTAAGGATAATGCATTACAGCTGGGAGCAACAAGGGACATTGATGTGATGAACACTCTCTGACAGCCATGTTGAAAGGGTCACAATTCTTGGGCAACAGCGGCACGAAATGTTAATTTTCATCCTCAGCAGATAAACAGTTCATGCCCTGTTTTAATGATCAAAGAATAGACTTCTGTGAATTCTTCTGTGTTTGTCATTATGTACTCAATATTCTGCAAGTGTCTTTAAAGTCCCAATGAGGAACTTTTAATTAGTTACAAAGCAGCCTAAATTTACTACTGATAAAACCATGTATTGTCTACCCAAGTGCAAGTTCTGTGACACAAAAACAATACATTTTGGTGTGACAGTCGTTTGCTTTATGCAACATACCATTAACCTCAACTTAACCCCACCCCATCGATGCAGCAGTGG
>JAPZDX010000020.1:7989712-8003247 GCA_029783625.1 Naso annulatus | reverse complement strand
CTGGCAGAGAAAATGTGATGTGTGCATAGTTAAGGTGAAAAATTGCTCAAGTAATCAAGGACATCTTTATTTTTGTGTGAAATTTCAAAAAAATTTACCCTGTACATTTTTACCATAATGCATTTTTGTGCTACAGGTATAAACATAAGAAGATAAAATGACTACTTCAGCTTTTTATGAGATGGGTTTTGCTTGATTAGCAGCATTGAAAATGGGCTGAATAGAAGGAGGATGTTTACCTGAGTTTAGATGACAGCAGGAGAAAATGTGGTTTATCCACTTTTTGTCCAACATTTTGAAAACGCTTAATGTCACCACAAAGAAATCAGTCAGAACACCTTCTGTTTCGGAATTAATCACATTTCTAATCGAAATGTTTTTAATAACACTGCAGCTAATCCAATCGATTTTATTCTGAAAGATCAAAAAGTACCTTCTTATTAAAATCTTGGGATAAAACGACGATCAGAAGAAATATTTAAAACATTTTGGCTAGCCTCATATGGTTGCTGACCCCAATAAAAAGATCAGTGTCAATGTAATCTTTGTTCTCTGGATGGAACTGGAGACAGACACAGAGAACACGTAGAAATTTAACTTCAAAGGAATCTTTTAGGACATCAAAACTGTCTTCCTTGGACAAATGAATTTGTGTTGTGTAAAATAAAACCAAATCTAGGTGGCACAGTTTCCATTCACTCCCCCTAAGGGCTGTTCTCATCTGATGATGTCTGAGGTTCCAAGTGATGATAGATTTTAGATCAGTTTGCACTTTATTTCAGTCACATCATGAGCATTTGTAGAGCTGAGTGCAACGGAAAATATAGAGAGAAATGGAGTGGATTAGGACATAATGGACCGTGCACAGACTTAAACTCACAACATCATAAGTAGATGTAGTGTATATCCATCTGTTCGGCTCAACCGCAAGCTTCCGTCAGTGTCTTTTTTTTTCGTCTTGAGACAAAGATTCCTCAGGCGATTTAGAAAATGACAGCGTCTACAATCCTCAGAAGCTGCAGGCCAGAGCGGTGAGCAAGGCTTTATGCATGATAGCCGTTGTTAGCTTCTGTTACGGTAGGTGTATGTGTGTGTGTGTGTGAGGGGATGCCCTGGAGTCGTCACATGCTGCGGGCCTATCTGTTCTTGCACCTCTCTTTCATTGCTCTCCTCTTTGTCATTGCTTATATCAGAGCTGCATTTTAAAGAAATTATTATGGTTTAGCGCAACTAATATTTTTGATTTTTCACAGTCATAGCCCTAATTTCTATTTCTATCAGTAACAACAGCATTACAGTAAGCATGTGGCTGAGATGTGGGAATTGGTTGAGATTGCTAAGAAGTGACCCACAAGTGAGGTGAACTTTTTGTAGGGACACACTCATCCTGATTCCTCTCTCACCAATTGTGGTACCTCTATTTGGAGCATCTGCTAATAAGAGCCCTAAGGACGTGTCGGTTTGCCGTTATTATCGGCTGATATTTGCCTATCGCAAATATATTCGTATCTGTGTATATGTTCTTCGATATGTGCTGATATTAAAACATTTTTTTGTCAGCCAATTGATTTGATATCGGAATTTTCCTGCCCTCTAATATTGGTATCTGCATCAACCCCCAAAATTCCAGATCTGTCAGGCCCTACTGCTAATACCAAGCAAAGATCCAACACGAGTGCTCTTTTTCCCCCCTCAGTATATGTCTTAGTGTGTAAAACTCATTTTTATATCTGTTAACATTAGATTACAATTGGGCAAGGCACCCAAAATAACAAATCACCGTCTAACCACTCAAGTAAATGATAAGTGAGTACTTGCTAATTTTCTACATTTGTAATGTTTAAACACAAAACGGTTGGGGTGAGGGTGGTGGTGGTGGTTACATTCGCTGCTTCAGGCCTGTGTTTGTGCTCACTTCAAGATGTAACGCTTCCATAGACACAGTAAATATTGAATCACAGGAGCTGCCATTACTGCTTTGGCAGATCTAATTTGAAAGCTCACCTCCTGCCCCATCTTTGCCCTTGCATGATCTTGTCCTCTCTTTCTGCCCTGTAGGCACTGGGTGCACACCAGACGCCCACTCCTTCCCTCATTTTTATCATCAACCTTAATCTACCTCTCCTCCTCTTGCCCCTGTTGTCCGGATCTGTCATTTTTCTCCCTCTTCTTTTCTTCGTCTCCACTTCTGTCAGCTACTCTGTATTCATATGACAAAGTCTGAAAAACCATGTTTAAGTTTTTCATGTTTCAGATGTATCAGCGATGGCATTCAGCGTGCGTCTTTCTAGTGGAAGCAGCAGAAATAATTTTTTTATGAGTTTAATTGGCAGAGCAAAAGCAGGTCATCATTCTCGTGAATGAAGTCACTGGTCTGTAAATAACATCTCACTGCTACATTGAAGACTTCCTGAATACTTCAAGCCCACGCGTACACGCAGACATACAATCACATACCTTTAGGCAGTACTTTCTCCTCATCTCCTGTGGATTACTGCCATTTGTTATTTAAGTGCTGCTTTGTTCAGTGCCAATTAATTATGAGAAGGGATCAATTGGAATTGTTCCGATCCCCACTGCAGGCAGAGTTAATGCATTCCTCTGGCTCTGTATGCCCCTGGCAAGTGGAAAGCCCAATGTACGTCAGTTCACATCTTACATTACAATGCATATGTAAGCTTGTCCATGCACAAACATGTCCATCCTTTACATTTGCAAAGGAATCATGGATGGGAATTAGAGGTGTTTTATACTGTTGCTATGGCTCCTTCTTGTTTTGCACTTAAATAAGATGCTGTTGACAAATGAATTAGGACTCACCTCCGCTAATGGAGAAGACGTCAGTTGTGTAGGTGGTTCTTCTTTAGAATGACGCAGGACACATTTCCGTACACAATGGTGAAAGAATGTGGCCAGATGTGGCGCAGGACTCCTCAGAATGTGGTCTGTGTGATCTGATCTCAATGTGTCCTCAATGCATCCCTGGTTCATTCATATCTGTTCCTGTAATTGCGACATGTGATCATTAATATGCATGTTAATAGCTGTTGTAAACAAGGTTTAAAATACTTAACTTGAGTCAAAGTATAAAAGTCTAGACACTTCTCAGATTGACTGAAATACAATATACAATAACTTTATTTTGTTGGAATAAATTTGCCTTTATATTTGTCCTCTGACAATTTTAATGTGAAAAGATAGTTTCACTCTAACATTACAGACCAAAGTTTAAGGCTACATTTTTTTAATTATAAAAAAAAAGAAATCTCACTAAGATCTGTTTGGGCTGTCCAGCTTCAATAAAAGCTTGTATTATGCAACAGTTCGGTTTAGTCACCGCATTTCACCGAGTGTTTAATCATACAGCTTTTTTTTTCTCTCACCAGACGAGCACTTCATGGAAATGGATTTGTGCCTGAAAAATATGGATACGAAATGTAGCACTTTGCATTTTCCTGACAGTTTCTGGAGTCCTTCTTGCTTATCCTCAACTCCATTTTAATCACAGTTTGAAAACAGACTCTACCCATTCCTGTTTTTTGGTGCTTAATTGTTGTAAACATTTGCTGGATTATCCTGCAGTAAACCTCTAGATTTGCAGGATCTGATCAAATTATCTGAGATTCCCGCAAGCCTGTGGCAGATTTTTGGCCCTGGACCATTGTGGCAGTATACAACTAATGAGTGATTCTCATAAGACAGAATTTTTTTAAATTGATGCCGCTTGGTCGGACTTCACACCTCAAATTTGTACTACAGACTCTGTTAAAGATTTGCTGTCTACAAACGCAGCTGAGATCACCTTGGTGACATATTCTTTTTTTATAGACAAATCTCCCTCCAAAGCCTTCGAAGACATCGACTTGATTTCACAGGCTGAGAAGTTCCTGTAACTGATTCACTGACATGTTAAACTGACGGAGTTTTCCTTAAAGATGCGTCTCCACCTCAGATTGTGTGGTTCACATATCAATAACTATTGGTATTATGAAATAGTGCTACAGGCATAGGTAACATTTAGTAAGTTAAATGTCATAGCATTGATAAATACAGTTTATATGGTGCTTGTAGTGTTATATAAGCAGCCTAGGCCCATTTAATTTGCCACCTCGCAGCACAATGAAACATTCTAGTCTCACATGTTAAACACAAAATAAATGCCTGTTGATTTGCCTTTGCAACAAAACTGTGTGAAATACAGTGAAAGCTTTATAGCTAAAGATCCTTTTTATGTTGGCCTATAAATCCTATTGTCTTTTAATGTTCTGACGTACATTATGCTTTCACCTATAGAGATAAGTTTAATGGCTGTACAGTAGAGCATTTAGTCAGAGCACTGTGAAGTTGTTTTATTGGAAGAATTATGCCACAAATACAGAAATGCAGTGGCTGTAAAATGGCATTTTTTGCCAAGCTAGTGTCTACCTTTCCCCTGACAGTCAAAAGATTTGGGGAGTAATATCAGCATGTCTATAGATGTGATCAGAGTACTCCTGACCGTCTAATAGCATCACTTATTGAGTGTCTGCACATTACCACCCTCGAAGAATAGCTCTTTAGAAACACGTTAAAGAGAGCTGTCACTCTGAAAGGGAGATGGACAAGATGGAGCTGGACACGATGTCTTGGTAATAATGATAAACGATGCAACCATGCTGGCCTCTCAGTGTAAGTTATTACACACACCCCAACAGCATCTGGATATTTCAACATTAGGATCTCACTTAGCCGTGCTATCTGATGTGATGACATTCAGGGTGTCAGTCTGCACTCATCCATGCATGGATTCATTTATTCGCTGAGCAGCTGCGTTAAAATATTAGCATATTTTTCTGCTGCTGTGTGGCCATGAAGAGGAGGCTTTAGTCATAGTCCAGACACATTGACTGCCGTGCCTAAAGTTATTTGTCAAGGGAAAAAAGGACGGAGCTGCAGATCTCTTGCTTCTAAAGTCAGGTGTTTCTGATATTTATGGGTAAATTGAAAGTTGCCTCTTTATTTCACAGGTCCAAGTGAGTTTAAGAAAAAAAAAACATACAGTCCATGTGTTGTAGGATAAATTGTGTTTTCTGGTCATATCAAAATTAAAAATACAATATTTCAGATATTTATAACCTTTCATGCATTTTAAAATATCTGTTATATATCAGACTAAGAATTAAAACTTATTTCTCTAACAGGTTTGTCACAGGTGTTATCATTTTTGTTGTTATTCCATCACTGTTATCTTCAGTGTATAAGCAAAGGGTTGATGATAGTGGGTAGGAGGTTTTTTTGCTCTTATTGTGATATCCAGTTAGTATGTGCGGATAAGTTGCTTTTTTATATGTCCTTTAGAGGTACTTTATCCCTTTACATGTTGTCTCTCATCCCCCCGATTATCATGTCCGACATTATCACTGTTTGCTCAGTGTCACCTCACATTCAGGCTGTCCTGGGGTTCGTACCTGCAATTGCCTTTCTGTTTGACTTTTGCATGCTCTCCAGTAATCTCACCATTTTTCTTCATGCATGAGTGTCAAAGTATTTGTGAGTTACTTAGTTTACTAGCTACCTGTCAAGGGTGCACCTTATCCCTAAGTGGATGTAAAAATATACACCTAGTCTTAATCATTATTTCTATAAACTATAATATATTGCCCTGTTGTCCTCTGATTTATTTAAGGATTAGTTCAGAGTTATGGGAATTATGCTTATGTGCTTTTTAGCATTTAGTTAGATGAGCAGATCCGTCATACCTTTAGGGTATTTACAGTAAGAATCAAGCAGCGGCAGTCAGTTAGTCTAGCTCAGCTCAAAGAATGGAAGAAGGAGGAGACAGGTAGATGGTTCTGTCAAAATGTAACAGAATCCACCTACCAGCACCTCTAAGTATTATTAAATAAATCTATTAAAAGACATTATGATTTTATGGTTTTATTATGATATTATGTTTGTAAGGACATTATGTGTTGTGCTTCTGTGTGTGCACATCCTGTCTGATGAAGTTACAGTATGATAGTAAAGTAAAATGGAAAATAACTCCAGGGTCCCTCAAAGTTTATGCTTAACTCACCTGTTCAAGGTTTGTTCATTCTCTTAAGGGGCCTCCTACTGTCTTTGCATGACCTTTGACAGCAAGGACCCTAAACTGTTTTTGCTTGTTTGCAAATGTGATGCATCTTGCACAACTTCAAGACAGCAGCACTCCTGAGCAGCCATGGTTGCTCCTGTAATTTACCCCAGACATTTCAAACTAGCAGAGTTCTGACTGTCAGGTTCTTTTCTGCTTGAGTTGAAGTTACTGAAATTATCATTCCTTTTTCCACCCACATACACCACAACCTCATCCCCTTTTCTGGTGACAGTGTTTACTCTTGGCCTTTTTGCTTCGCTACGCTCTTGGTGATGACAGCTTTTTAAGGTGCTCTATTTTGAGCTGAGTTTTGAATGTCTAGGTTTTCGGTATGTATTTTAGAATCCTCGTCCCACTTTGTTCGTATGCTGCATTTTCGTCTGGCTGCATCCAACATGGTTCATAACCCTGTCACCTGGCAAAAAGAAAAAGGCAGATTTGTTATGTGTTACTTCTAAAGGCAAGTTTACAGGAGCCAGGCTTTTATCTTTTACTCGACATTCTTCCTAGCTGGTGGCTTTTCCCAGGCCTTACAAGACAGGGATCTGTAAACAGCGCAAGAGCAGCTGAAGTGGTGGGCAGTCCTGCTGGTCAGTAGGCAGACCACAATGACTCTGGCACACAGGACGGTGAAGGGTTTCTTTCTTTCTCTCATCCCCTGAATGTCTTTCTTGCTTTCTCATTATATTCTGTCTCTCTCTTCTTTTTGCTCCTCTCTCCTGCTCCCCCTCCTCCTCCCTCTCCTTCCTTTTAACTGGGAATGAAGGCTTATGAAGGCATTGACCCCAATACTAGTTCGCCAGGGATGAAGAGATGAATGGAAGCAAATGAAACACAAAGACCTCCCTGCCCCGCTGAAACCACACAGGATGAACTTCTGAACAAAACACGCTTACATCTCCGAGCACACCTGTGGTCCTCTTTTAAAGCATGTATGTTTGTGTGCGCCTTTGCTCACACTGCCTGTTTGTGAGTGTGTGTCTGTGTAAAAGGACATGCCTCTGTCCATTTTACATCCATCCGCAGCATGCACAACGCATTCTGCTTTCAAAGCCCAGTAGCAGTTCGTAAAATGCAGCCAGATCTCTGTGCATAGCTCAGTTAGATGGACAGATGATAGACAAATGCGTAAACACAAAAGTATTTTCTCTGTAATATATAGAAAAAAACATCAACCAAATCCAAGCTTACTATTCTTCTCCCTTCTTTAAAAAGACATAAATTTGCGTTGAGCATCAGGGCTCAGTGGTCATCAACAGGCAGCATAATGATGTAAAGTCCACAAAAGGTGTAAAACTTTTTCATACACTTACTTCAACATTAACACCAGAATCCACAGTTTCACACTGTGGCTTTAATCTCACTCCCACTTGCACACTTTGAGAATGAGTGTGGGCGGTGGTACAATTCCAAAAAAGATCAAAGTATGCTATATACAAGCACTGAGAAATGCAGAAGAAACATGTAATTCTCAATTTAGAGTTTTAAAAAAAAAGAAGTCTGGGATATAGCTGCAAAGAGCTCTCATTGTGGCCTTAGACTTTGCACTTGGTTAAGTAATTAGAACTAGCTGCTTGTTTTAGCGATGGAGAAAATGCTGAAGTCAGAATACCTGGCGGACCAGGAAGCAAGACACAGGTTAAGAAAAGGTGATTTGGAATATGGAGTTTAGATGACTTTTGCACGCTAGAAGCAACTTAAAGCTTTATTTGTAATCCACAGTATGTGTGAGTGCGGTCTCTTTCGCTCAAACACATGCGCATCGACACACACACACACACACACACACACACGTTCCATGAGCTGCAGTAATGAAATCCTTGGCTGTCACAAGGGCTTAGACCTGTTTCAGACGGTTTCCTTTTATATTCCCCTTTAATAAAAACAGGATTACTGCATCCCAGCCAAAGCAGAGCTATGATATAGAGGCATTGAACTGACAGACAGTTACATATGGGGATGATCCCCGTGTCTGTGGGACAAGCCTCCAGAACATGAGAAAAGCTCCGTAGTATTTATTTGACCATTTGCAATCACTCTTCAAGTGGTCTTCCTCCTATTCTTCACCACTATTTTTTTTTTTTTAAGAGTTTCCAGCTTTTTGGGTAAACCCAGGAGCTTAAAATGAGCATTTAAGTGCTACAACAGGACCCAGTACAGTGCTTGTTATTGACCTAAATGCTTAGAGAGCAGTAATTTAATCAAAATGTGATTATAGTCTGTGTAAAGGAGCACTCCACCCATTTTATGTAAATGTCAATAATGCTTCTTAGCCTGTAAAAAGTGTGTATGGGCCAATGCATTTTGTGGCTGGGATTGTCCACTGAAAGCTCCTACTGTATTAATTTACATAATGGGAAGGGTGAGATCCAAGTTTTTTTTTGTTTGTTTTTTTTTTAAAGCTGAGCCCATTCTAGGGACTACTGTCAAGATATTTAGTTCTCTGCGCCATTAAATAACTCTTTCTTGCAAGTTTAGCAGCCTCATGTGGTGCAGTGAAATCCTGCGGTGCATGCAGCAATGCAGTACTTAGTCCTTGGACTAGAGCACCTTGTTAGTGTTGTATTTATTATTTACCAAACATGAAGTTACCATGGTTGCAGTGTCTGTTTATTGAAACTCAATTAGCTTTGGCTAATATGTTGATATCTAGATGTTTGTTACATGAGGTATAATGCAGAACCTGCCACTCATATTTGCAGCTTACAAGGGATTCTGTCAGAATGATTGAATGTCTGTGTTTTTACACTCAGGCTGAGTAACGCCACGTGTTTCCCAAATCTATTCAAAAAGGTCGCGATCCAGTTTGATTCCTGATATAGCTCGGTCGCTATTTATCCAGTTACAATACTAATTCTGCTTGGATATGAAAAACGTCCTCAGAAAACTACTGATTTGCATTTTACAAGGAACCTGTTCCTTGTTACACAATCAAATTGTGTTAACATGAAAAAAAATGTATTAAATGATTTTGTAAATGCTGTTAATTAATTGTTTTAAATCCAAATCTGTTTGTGTGAAAACTGAAGTGATTTTGTCTTTCACAGAAAATTCACAATCTCTGCAGCCCCATTTACATATGCACTTTACCCTGCATCATCATTATGGTGAATTGAGGTTGTTTCCATGGAGATGTGTGCCATTGCATACATGTATCTAACTGTGACAACATTACCATTTTAGGAAACAAACATGAAACAAAACGACTTGAGAGCAGTTTGTTTTGTTTTACGAAATGGTGACAGAATAACTTTTGGGTCACTCTCAGCCCATTGTCATTTTATGCCTTACAAATAAAAAGTCATCATGCAATGCATTATTCATCTCTACTATACACAGCAGTTATGAGATTCATTGTAATACCAACTCCAGGTAAATGCATTATTGATGATATTTAATGATGTTGAATTAGCATATGGGAAAGATTTGTGCCATGCCTTGAGCACTCTCACTTGCATAACATTGGAATATTTTTGCCAGACACCCCCTGTGTTGTAATGAGGAATGTGTTTATGCACTTTCATTTCCACTAGAGTAAAGTAAAGTGCCTGTAGGCAGAGGCAGAGCAATGAGAGGATGCTCACTTGGATATGCAGGACTAGTTTCTTTGTGTGTGTGTGTGTGTGTGTGTATAGTTTTAGCTCTTATGCATGCATTTTCATGTGTGTTTTCATGTAAGTTTATGTGGTTTATTAGACTCTTTAAACTTGTAACTTTATGAGTGGCTGTGATATTTTGTATTATTGTGTTAATTACTTTATGTTTGAAATAATTGTGTACTTCCCCAACACTTATATTCATTTGACTCATTTGTTGCACTGTCAATATGTTTATTCTGTACCTGACCCTTTAGCTCATACATCTGTCTATTCTTTAAAGTTTCATCCTTTTTTTTTTCTTGCTATATCCTATTAATACTCACTGCTCCAGTGACCTAATTCCTTAACACTGGCCGTTAAAGTTTAATAGCTTACTTATCTTATTACAATAATTTTCTTTGGCAAGCCACGATTTATGTCTATTTTTGTTTCTGTGTGTGTTGCTGTAGTTATCCTATTTTTATTTTCCAGGCGCGAGCATGTACATGTACACCTGATTGTGTTCTTGATGTATTCTGGTAGAGTTTCTATCATTTATTTTTAGTTTTTATTCCCTAGTTGGTGCAGCTATTCTTACCCCTGAAGTCTTAAATATTTTCCTGCTATTAGCTGTAATCTTGCCGGAGGAATCAGAGGACGTGAGATCAGAGCAATCTTTTAGTTTGCCTCTCGTCTCTCCGCTCATCTTTTGTTCTCCATTCAGGGCTTTGGAAAGGAGGAAGTGAGACAGTGAGGTGTACGGTAAAAATCTGGCAGAAGGGAAATGAGGAGACATTATCACCTGCTGATCTTGATACTATACAAATTGGCTTTGCTAGGATACCTGCAGTACAACACCTGTCTCTCTACCCTTTTCCCCCAGCCTCCCATGATCCTCTCCTTTCTGTATTGTATCTCTTATTATCTCTCTTTCCCCATCTCATCCCCTTTTCTCGCCTTTGTCCTCGTCCACCCTGTTCTTTTCTTCCCCCTCTTCTTCTGAGACATCCATAAACAAAGAGCATATCTCGCAGTCCCCGCTCATTTCTTCACCCACCAATAAAGCATGCTGGCGGGTCATCCGTTTACCTGCCAGATAATGCTGTCTTTGTTCAATTTTACCTGCGAGAGACGTGCATATTATTGCTTTCTTTTTTTGTGCATACCTGATAGTTGAAATGGTGCCACATTATTATTATAAATGAGAGGTAGTCTAGGAATTTAAAATGGTTGATTATCCAGAACAGACCAGAGAGGGAGAGTGAAAAATACTTTGTACATTTACTGTAAATACATCTCAACATACCCTGCAAAAACTTTGAGTACAACATACAACAGTTTGCACCCAAATTTATATGAGAACATTGACAAGCATGGCATCCATTGCCAAAGTTGTTTTAATCTGACTTTTGTCTGTCATGTCCCATCTCAATTATAAACCGTTTTTCTTTAGACTTGGACATATCTGTTTGCCAAATGCGTTTGTGCACCTATCCGTCCATATTTTTCAAATATGATGCATATTTTTGCTGGTTTTTAGTAAAATTAAGAAAACATCTCTCAGATAAAGCTAACAGTATTGTCAAAGCAAAAGTTTGTTACTTTTCATGTGGATGTCAAGTCAGTGTTGATGGGAAATCGAGCCAGATAATGCAAAAAATTCCTCAGTGCGTGCTATATTGACTGAGAGATCTCTCCTGTGTTTTTCATGCCGGCAATGCCTACCTATACGGGACACATTGCACATGAGCTTTTAACACCCATGCCTACTGAGCAAAGCGAGAGCAGGAGGAACAAATTTTGTTTTTTACAATTCTAGCCTTGGTTCTTTTGAAAAACCATTGACATCGCTAAGGTGTGCGACAGATCACAAAATTCATGACTCGGATTGTTTCACAGTTTTTGAATCACATCAGCAAATATATATATATATATATAAACATACACACACAGTGATTCTTTTACTGCATTAAGTTGGTTTTAGAATTATCCGTGGTGACTGCGATGTTACTTTTCGGCCTCTGTATTTTCCATTCTGCTACTCCTGTCAGTACCTGCGTCAAGTTTGTACCAGCATGACTCTTACAGAGGGGGCGTGTCTGCAGCAATGCACTTCTCATCTCTCGCTCTGCTGTGATGTAGTGAGGGTAACGAAGTATGCCTTGAATAATTCCCCGAGGATTTTTCTTGTTCATGAAGTTCTGGCACCATCTTCGTACTGAAGTGGGTGAAAAAGGGGATTTTGTACGATGGCTCAAGCACTTTCACCATATTTTTAAAACCTTTGTTCTACAAAATGGAGTATGGCAGCCTCATGTCTGCCACTATAAACTTTTTTTTTATCAGCTAGTCACTGTGTTTCAGACTAGAACACAGCCAATCCGTGGTCCACATGCGTGCCACTGATCTGCATATCGCGGATCAACGGTTTTCTGTCGCATCGTGCGGATCACGGATCAGCGGTGATCCGTTGCACTACTAACATCACTGCTGTTAGAAGAACAGATTATGCAGCAGAAAAACTCAGCTTCCTCAGTGAATGTAACAGGTACTGAGAATGAACAACATTTGAAGTCTCTACAAGAAACTTTCTAGTAAGTAATGACAGTATATTATTACATAAACGTGTTTTTGCAAGAACAAACTTTCAGAGGTTTGTTTGTTAACACCGACAAAGGTCCGAAGCATAAAAAAATGGCATTTGGGCCGGCCATACATCTTAACTACATCGGCAAATGAGACCATCGGTGAGGAGATTGATTACATCTACAATGCATTATGAACATACTAACAATGCGGTATAATGTGCCTATAACACTGTATAATCATAGTTATGAGGGTTGGGCTTAACTATAACCCTAAACCTAACCATAAGGCATTATGAGTGTGTTAGTAATATGTTATAATGTGTTATATAGAACGTTATTTAGAAAGACAGACTTCACAGAAAGTGGTACCTAATTAACAATTACAAAAGGCTGCATTAAATACATTAATTATAATTAATGTAAAATTAAAAGTTCAGTGCTCTTTGAAAGGATGCACTTGCATTAGTATGCTAAATTACCATATCAGTGGCATAAATTACCTTTAAATGTTGATAACAATAATATTGTTTATCGCAGTAATTTCTGGGACAATATATCGTTCAATAAAATTTGTTTGTGTGACAAGCCCAGTGCTTTCTGTCATCTTCACTAGGCGTCTTCTTGCAAAAAACATAAATGAGAAGAGTTTTTGGGTGACTGTAGGTAAACAGAAACGCGCACACACTGACACTGATCTCTGCTGACGGTCACCACAATGCCAAGGCAAGGTCATGGCAGCTCTCCGTCCTGCTGTCAGCCTCCTGGGCAAGCGGAGTTCAAAGGCTTCTCAGCCTGTCTGTCTCCCTCTCGCTGACTCTCTTTCCACTTACATATCCCCCATTTTTGCATTTTCTGGTACAAATATGGTAAAAGCTTTAATATTATTAGGGATATTGTGTTTTATTTTTATTGAAGTGTATGATGAGCTGGTGATTAAATGCTGACCGGCTGTGTGAGGACCTGTAGCAGAAACCAGGGTAATGACCAAGCTCTAAACAGCCTGATTTGGTCACACGGTCAAAATCACTCCTTAATCTGAATCTATTCCAGGTTATGTGTTGTTTTTTTTTCTTTTAAATGAGGGATAGCGATGACTTCAGCAAGTCATTAGGGACATACTGGCCTACTAACGACTACCTACGCACCCACACGCTCAGACGTTTATGTATCCAAACACTCATAGAAAAAAATCACTTCCTGTTTCACTAATATCACACACGGCTAGTCTGACCTTAATCTGGGTTGCTGCTGGCT
>JAPZDX010000020.1:7947170-7959263 GCA_029783625.1 Naso annulatus | reverse complement strand
AAAGAGGAAGTTGTGTGCTGCCACTGTGAACTACTATTTTAAGGAGTGGTGAAGAAAAACAGATTTGACAGAGCTTGCAAAGTTTCTACATTTGACATTATTTTACACTGGAAAGTCCACCCACCAGTAAAAAGGTGATGTGTAAGGAAATAGATTTTCCTAGATTTTAGTTTTTAAGTTGCTGTTGCACCACTGTTTTATAGTGTTCTATATAAATCTTTTTATTTATGTTTACGTTCTGGTTTCAGATCAGTACACTGTATCGGCCGCTGTGCAAGTTTGGGTATCAGAATCGGTATTGGGAAGGAACAACTGGTATCAGAACATCTCTATTTGAGTCTCCATACTTAGATTTTCTTTTTCATGTCTGCTCACAGTCAGGAGGTGAGACATATGTCTGCTGCCCACAATCTCATCTGCATTTATTTTTTTAAAGCTTTCCAAAGGCCACACCTGAGTAGCTCATCTGCACCTGGTCAGCCGGAAGAAACATGATGCGAGCAGCCCAAGCAGCCTAATTTGTACATGATGCGTAATCACTGACCCCGTTCATGTTCTCCACAGTCTGGAGCACTTCCCTTTTATATAATCTGACATAACATTTCCATAAGGTGTTGAAGTGACTAACATTTGGGCAATCCGTAAAGGCTTTTCTATCTGAATCCTAACCTGAAAAACAAACAAACAAACACTCACGGTCATTTGGGAAATTCCTGTGTATCTGCCACTGAACTCCCTCCTGTCAAAGCTGCCGCTGGGCTGTGCTCGCCCATATGCTCACATGTATCAAAAAACAAGGTCAATCAAAGGCTGCGAAGGCTACAGCTCAGGCCATACTCAATGCAACAGTTTCTTACTGTTTCTGTGAGGTCAGACATGAAAACATTTTCTCCTGATGTTTCAATGGCCTTAAAAGAACAGTTCATTCCGGCCTATGTCATGCCTTATCCTTATTCATAGTCTTGCCGAGAGGTAGCTGAGAAGATTGATACCACTTCATTAAGACAAAGCTAGTGCCAGCAAGCAATTAGCTTAACTTAGGAGAAAGGGCTGACTCAGCAGAATCAGGGGAAAACAGATTAGCTTTATCCACAGATCAAAGAAACATGATTAATTTATTATCAATTTATAACACAAGGTTGTATTAACAAAATGTAGTTAGTATAACCTTTATGCTACCAATAAAACTAAAAAAAAGTAAGAATTGATTCATGATCAGTAAATGAATAAAAATTAAACTTTTTTTTTACTTGAGTGGAAAAGTTGAATTGAAAACAGCCAGAGGAAAGAAGGTACTCTGGAGTCTGGTGGCACGACAGCGGATACTTGCGGATCTCTTGCCAGACAGCTGCAGGGTGGACGGAGTGCGGCTGGGTTGGTCTTTTCTTTTAATGTCCTCTGAGTTCTGCACAAAACCTCACCTCACCGATATCATTAGTTGGGTTTTCATCACCCTTTTCTTATGTGCATTTTGAAGTGTCCCATGAGAGAAGGATGAAGGGAATGCCAAAAATAGAAAGAAAAAAAATATCCTCTAATCCGCAAAAAGTTTTTACGCTCACTTGATGTGGGTTTTTGCCTGTGCGAGAAAGGGTTAATGTGCAAACTGGGAGACAGAAACACATTTGCCGAATAAGTTGTGATACAGCGAACACTGAACTCATGTGACGGCTGTTTACGCTGACGTCTTTCCAGGTGTGACCGATGAGGAGACCGAAAATTTAAAGTAATTCTGTCTGACCTCTCTCCATTCTCAAGTTGTGCGTTGCCAGGGAGACTACTTGTTTTGTTTTTTAGTTTGTAACCTCTATTTCTACATTTTATTACAGCCATACTGTGGTACTTTGCCTGCACCGCCATCCTCCGACAAAACTGTTTATTTTTTATAGTTTATTTTTATTTCCAACCACTTCATGGAAACACACCTATTTCACTTTTTTTTCCCTTTGTCTTTGTATTTATCTTTTTTTTTTTTTTTTTTGCTTACTTTCAAAAGATTCGCTTCACATTGAGATAAAACCCAGGCTACTGATGCTCTGTGAATTAGCACCAATGATGTTCTGAGTGTTTTTTGTCACTCAGAACAGCCTCCTATCTTGTCTGTGATGTTGACAACAACTTGGCACAGGAACATGTCTTTCATAAAGGGCAACTCCACCAATTTTCAATCTTATCTCCATGTATCCAAATGAGAGATATAATGTGAAACCCAAAAATTATTTTTTCAATCCTCTCTGTGTCTCTGGGATGCAGCTTTAAAATCTCTTTCCCCCTCACCTTCCCCTCGACTCCTGGTGAGCCAGAGCCATGTTTGTTTTCAGAGGATTTTCTAGCCCTCGTTATTGAAAAGTATGCAATTTTACATAAAAGATGTTCTGATGTGGCAGATAACAAGATTGGAACTACCGTCAACACTGATTGGACATACAAATAAAAACTGGAGGATTTTCCCTTTAAGTTTCAAGCTGTTTCTGGACCTTTTTTTTTTTAACTGGGGTGGAGATGTATGACATTCATGTCAGGTTCTCTGTAACTCTGATTCACAGGAACATTAAACTGTTTGCATGCTCCACCTCAGTTTCACTCATGTAGACAGGGTGCGTGTGTCTTTGACTCCCTTTTTCTTAAGTCAACAATCATTGAGCAGTAGGTTGTTCTCTGTGCAC
Source organism: Naso annulatus (assembly GCA_029783625.1). NCBI lineage: Eukaryota > Metazoa > Chordata > Actinopteri > Acanthuriformes > Acanthuridae > Naso > Naso annulatus. The sequence continues at coordinate 7,956,597 of JAPZDX010000020.1, read as the reverse complement.
CACTCTACAAGATTTTTATTTTTATTGATTTATTTTAAATCCAGCCTGTGATGTTGGTGTCATCTGCACACTTTTCAATGCAGTTCTCTGCATGTCAGGTGTGCAGTCATGGATGTATAAAGTAAACAGGGGAAGCTGAGCACAAAACCCTGGGGGACTCCGGTTTTGAGCGCACTCTTTACGGAGGTGTGACCACCAATCTGAACTATCTGAGGTCTGTTTGTGAGAATGTCCAATATCCTGTGGCAGAGTGAGTCTTGTCCTCAACATTAAGTTGACAGGCATTGAGAGGAGATTTTCAGGCATCACCTCTACATCCAGCCTTTAGGCTAAAACAGGCTGAGCTAATTGTCTGCTGGCTATGTAGTTATATGTACAGTAGGCCAAGCATGTAGACATGAGATTGTTATTGATCTTCTCATCTAACTATCCCAAAACTTTTCCCTTTAGCATACAGCATCGATAAGAAAAGGTAGTTACGGACCATAACACCACAATGTACTCTTTTTCTTTCCTGTCTTTTTATTTGCGCAAAACAACTTAAACATAAAATGCAAGCAAATTGAGACATTTTGTCTACACTAAGACACAAAATGAATGAAAGGAATGGAAAATACATCGAGGATAAATATATGCAAATAAAATGTGAATGACTAGAGGAAGAGACAAGAAATATGCTTATATTAGCACAGTAGCTCCTCAGCAGGCTATTATTTTCTACTATCTCATATCTACATTTTAGGGCAGTTCTGTTAATAAGTGTGCATGAATGTGTTTCAAAGTGTGTGGGGGACAAAAGAAAGAAGAAAGACAAATTAAAAATATGACCAAATAAACAGGTGAATCAAAAGAAATATTTGTAATATTTATAGTAATCAGACAATACAGGTTACGCTAGCCTTTTGAGATGCAAATATAGGTACCACATATGAATGAAAGCAGTACTAAAAGATAAATATGTTTGTCATTGGGGATAAAATATTTATAACATACCTTCAATTCATTTGCTTCAATGTAGCCACTGCGGTCTGTATCATATCGCCGCCATGCCTGAAAGAACAGAAATATTGGATTGAAAGCAGTTTTTCAGTACTGATGCACAAAGCCACTCTTCAAGAGGGATTTACATTTCCATGGATTCTCTCTGATTGAACCCCAGCATGCTCTTAAACTGCACTAAGAGTTTGATTTTTCTCTGGTGCAGAGCAGAAATCGTTCCAGAGAGGGGAACGACCACAAAAGCCTGGGCCATCACTGTAATCACCCAGTTTTTAATACAATCCATTCGCCCGCTTACAGAGGAGAGGGCGAGGAGAGACAGAGGGAGAAGTGAGGAAGGCAGAGAAAGTCATTTTAATGAATGTTTTAATCTAGCAGCTGTCCCTGTCCAAAGAAGGGCTCCTTATCAAAGATGGATGGCCTTCCCCCTTTGCCTTCTCCTCTTCACTCCTACTCCTCCCCCTGTGCTCCTCCTCTGGGCTCTGCAGAGGAGCTACAGTGGTGTTATCCATTATATATGACTCTGAAAATAGAAGGTTCTGCTTCCTCATTCTAACCCTTTAAAACTCTCTCTGTCCACTTCCTCCTCCCTGCAGCCTTCAGCAGAGACTGATTAATCTCTCTCTCTTGTTTTATGTTCTCAAACTCTGGCTCTCAACTTCTCATCGACATTTCATTTACAGCCTCTCTGTTCCCGCTTTCTCTCGTTTGCCCTTTGTATCCGTCTCTCTGCACACCTCCTCCTTCACTCATTCCCCTTCTCTCATTTCATTAATCCTTTTCGATATGACACAGGAGACAAGGACAGCCTCTTCCCCACATGTAATTGGTTTCTAATTGGATCCATTCTTTCACTGCTGTAGATCTAACACCAAATCTGCCATTTTCTTTTCTTTTGAAGGCATTTTGTGGAATAAATGATTTCTTTTTTCCAGTACCTTTCAACACACATCTTGCTCTGCTGAAGGCTTTTTGTTACTCGCACAGTCATTCATTATTCATGATTCAGAGCAACACAAATCTTGTTTATGCCACTGACATTTTCATATATAAATGGTTTCTTTAACACACAACTTGGCTGACGGGTATTTTACCAAACTAGTTTCGAGTGGGGTAATTATTTTCTACAGATAATTTGAAAATATCCACTTATCATCAAATGTTCAACAAAGCCTGTCCTGCTGTGGGAAATGTTTTGGTTTTTGTTTTGTCTTTTTTCATCTCTGCCCAGTTCCATTGTTGTATCAGTGTCAGGATAATCAGTCATACTGATTAATTAAAAGCGTATTTTATTTGCACACAGAGGAAAAGCTGCTACTCTTGCCTTTGGCCTCCAGGATAAGAACAGGCCAAGGTGAATTGTCTTTTCTTTCCTTTTGTACTTCAGATAAGAAGAAATGCAAGGGGAAGGGTTGTGGGAAATTGATAGGCTTAGATTTACTGCCTTCTGCATTTAATTAATCCTTTTGCGTTTATTATATCATAAGCCAGGCAGTCACCTGCACCATTTTGCATTCTGAAATGAGAGAAACAAGCTGCTTTTGTAGAGGATTATGATGACCAGGGATAGGAAACATGATATGAAGGTGAAGTAAAACCTTTATTTGTGGTTGTTTGATATCAGTTTTGTTGGATCTCCACTTGTATTGTGAAACGTACTGCCCTGCACATCCTCTGTGTGTGGCTACAGCTTGGATTGTTATCTGGCTCTAGGCAGAGATAGAGGGAAAGATGAGGAAAACAAGGAGGGTGGACAGGAAGAGATGGGATTTATGCTAACATGCTGGTAGGAAGGAAAAGGATTTATTCAGGCCTTTGTGAGGACTGATACCATTACACAAGACCCCACCTTGACAGCCACTTTGCCTCTTGTCTTCCTCTTTGTACCCCTATTCCCTATTCTCTCTCCTCTTTCTGTTTAACTTTGTCTCCACCCCTGCCTGCTCTGCGAACCCTCGGGACACGCTTTTCATTTATGCCAGGGCTACACCTTCAATTCCATCTCTCTTGTGTCTTCTTTCTTTTCTCTCTACTTAGAATTAAGACTTTCTACTGGTGAGTGTGGCACTGTAACTAATTTTTTCATCTGTCATATATTGTTATTAGTGTGAATGCTGATTCAGCATTCATTTAATTTATACATTTAGTCATACATATGGAAGTTATTGTTCCCTACAGCAGAGACGGTGTCAGTCCCTCCACATGTTCTTCATTATTATGGCTCTCACTTGTGTCATCCGTTACAACACTGCCTTTTACCACAAACCATAGGACATCCAAGGCTACACACATAAACAAGAAGCTAATAAGCTGGCTAGTTTTCCCCTTACAAAGTAAAATAGGTCTGTTTATAACACAGTGCCGAGGTTGGACCAATTCCTTGTTATTCCTGTAGCACTCATCATAGGGGTTTGATTCCACATTGATGAGGATATGTATGTTATCTGTAAACATATAAGTATACGCTTATTAGCTATAACATGGACAGGTGAAGTCCGTAACATTGATTATGTTGTTACAGTACAATATTGGGTGCTGGAATTCATGTGGATTTTCCTTCAGTGCATGCCACCTGCTTAAATACAGCTACAGACAAAGTGCAACCAGCGTTCCCCGGTGGTCATGCCGGCAGCACAGTGACCCTGCCACCCTGCAAAAAACATTCAGGATTGGCTCAAGGAACATGAGAAAGAACTCAAGGTGCTGGTCTGGCCCCCAAACTTCAAAGGTCTCAGTCCTTTTGGGGGGCACTGATACAAGTCAGACTTAGAATGATATTGTGTTTTAGGGAAAACAATCCTTTTTTGTTTTTTTGTTTTTTTAATTTCAATCTTCAAATTTAAACTGACTTTGTTTTAAAGCCTGTAGATTAGCAATCTTGGTAACTCCACTTTCAGCCATTTTTTATACTCATGTTTGGAAGTTTCAGGTTAAGGCATTTCCCCGATTTGGACAGAACAGGAACGGTTGTATTAGTCATTTGGCCAGTTTTTTAAGAGCAAACAGTAAGTGCATTTATATAAATGCAGAATGGATGCTGTATTCTGTCTTGTTATTACTCAGGGAATTTCCTAAGTGTCTGAGAAACAAAACTTTGCTGCTCTTCTAGCCTTTATGTTGAACTAAGCTAGCTGTAGCTTCATACGGAGCATAAGAACATGAACACCTTCCCTTTCTTTGCATCTTGGAAAGAAAGTGAATGTACCTTTTTCCAAGATGTCGTACAATTCCCTCAAATTTAAACGCTTCTTTCATCTCCTAGTAAAGAGACCGCACAGCCGCAAGGTGCTCTGAAAGTGCAGAACTGTGCAGTGAAGTGAATGACAAGTGAGGACAACATCAGACTGATATCATTGTTCACAGCTGTAAAAGATGTCGTTATAGGTATAAAGATGATGAGCTTCAGTAGAGCAACTGTGATTTAGTTTACTGTACATCCATAAAATTATAATCAACCTATGCTGCATTACACCGTGTTAGCCTGGAAATTGCTAACCTACATTTTCAGCTGCTTTGAACTCATGGTTGGTGAAGTGGCTTAAACCAGGTTTACATGAATGAAAATGGAACAGAAGCAGGCACAGTTCCTCTCTCTACTCATCAGAGGAAAATTGCCCTGACGCAAACACCACCTCCGGACACACAAATAGTTCAAACACACACATACACACACTGTCCAGCCATTTGACAGCTCCCCCTCGCTGTACCGTACATTTCATCATGGTGAGGCAAAGGCATTGCTAACACGCCAAGTGAGTGCTTTCTCTTGTTCAGTGGCTCTCGCTGTCAAGGAGGGAGAATTTTTTGCCGCTCCCTCTGACAGACTCAAGTGCTTCAATTTTCCCTTTGCTTTGTGAAAGTGACTGACCAAAACCTTCAAAGCACATAGTCTATCTTTAACGTGCTAGACAGAGCCAGAGTCAATCCTGCAAAGACTGGGTTGGACTTTGAAGGTGGATCATGTTCAAAACAGAGTCAAAATGGGGTAAAACCTCTGAGCCTGCAACTTAAGGGTTGCTTTCCTGTTTGCGTGACGTGCTCTGTGCACTGGATCATATCCAACACAATCTTATACAATGAGGTTTTACTAAAACAGTCAGTGCTCTGCTTATTCACTCTGCCTTAAAGCTAACTGCACTTCTACTGGAGCATAACCTCTGAGAGCTTTAATGGAGTGATAATTCTTCCGATAATTTAACTTCCAAGTTGTCAAATGTAAATTATGCTACTATAACCAGACAACCTGTGTGCAACTTAAAGTCTTAATGAGTCACTTGTCATAAGTAAATTTACTACCCATAATGCTAAAAACACGGGTAGGTAAATTCAATCCAATTTCTTTGTAATGAAAGTTATTTCAAGAATACAGTATATTCCAAAATGTTGAATGTTTTTATGAATTTAACTGGAGACTGGAGACTTCGTCACCCCTGCTGAATCAATGTCAAGTACAGAAAATTGTACCATATATACACTCTGATACACACACACATGCACACACACACACACAGGTGGAGGATTTGGTGTCTAAGAAGCTGACAAAGCTATCAAAAAATGTCTCACCTTACTAAAGGCCCTGATTCACTTACTCTTCCAGGGTGCCTCTGTGACCTCGTGTCTGCAGTATGTTTTACCTGCCTGCTTTTGTTTACTTGCCCAGAATTTGTTTATTTGATCATGTTGTTGGTGCCCATAGTGTCAAAAAAAACATCCTCTGACCAGTTCACCTTTGGTCTGTTGCCACTAGTTACGATGTAATGGTTATGTTCTGATGTAATTTATGACTGGATGTTTGCGCAGAGTGTTTTATTTTTGAAATCAGTGGGATGCTTTATTGCATTTTCATTGACTTACTCACTGCCCAGCTTAAGCTGCTTTGTACAGCTTGATGTGACTTCACTCAAAAAGGATTGTTGTGTATTTTAATTGGAACAGAATGGAGAGCTGCCTCTGAGATGTAAGGCTAAAATGGCCACGATAAGCCTGCAAAGTGTCGTGCGCACAGTCAACCCACTAGTCAACCTTATAGAATAAAGTTTGAACTCAAGTGTTGTTGTTGCTGTGCTGTTGTTTCCGTTTCTCTTCCGACATCACATTTGCTCATGAGAATTTGTCACATTAGATGTCAAATGCAATATCTAACAGAGAGTCGATGTGTTAAGTAATGTTAAAGAAAGAACTGATTCACTGGAGTGTTAAATTTATGACAGCAGGGTAGCAGCAGACACACAGTACAGCTTTGCCTTTGTTTGGTTCATATAGTAATGCTGGATGTTTTTTGTTTTTTTTTCCTCCACAGCAAAGAAGACATGTGCGACTACAGACTTTGCCTGTAAGAATGGACAATGTGTTCCTGCTAGGTGGCGCTGTGATGGAGAATCAGAGTGTGCAGACGGTTCAGATGAAGCTGATGCAATCTGCAGTAAGTAGTCGTGCATACACACTGAAAGACAGGCAAACACAACAATGGCACAGAGGCAAACAAATAAACACAGACAGAGGAGCAGCCACAAGCAAACAGTACAAGGAGTCGCATTTGACACATCTCAAATGTGTTACTAGCTTCAAGTGTTAAATGTGTGTTTATGTGTTTGTGTAAATGTTCATTTGTGCGTGTGTGTGTGTTTTTAACGTAATGAAAGTCTACAAGATTTCATTAATTTTCTCAAACAGGCATATACACCAGCATGACACAGTAGTTTTTTTCTCTTTCACAGTGATGTAATTTGAGGTTAAACTAGTTTACCTCCACACACACATACACGCACATACATGCAGCATAAAGCACTTCCAAGGCTGCTCGAGCTCAGTGTGACACATTTCTGCTGCGCTCCGGCCGCTGTGCCAACCTTCTCTTTCTTGCACATTGCCTCAGAAAATTGCTTTTCGTTACTGTTTTTTGTTGGCTGCACCATCAGAAGCAGGACATCCATCCATGGTATGATCATGGCCTTTGAGGGCATAGGAGTGGGCAAGATGTCTGCTTTTTTCACATGATTTCTATAAAGTGTGCGTGGAAAGTGAGAATTAGAAATTCACCTCTGAATCCTTCTCCATTTCTCACAAAACAGTCTGTACCGCCAGGAAATATTTCCCTCAACCTACATGTGTACTTGTTCATTTATATTCCAGAACAAGTACATTCCAAACTTATTTTTGTGTTGCATGCAGGTACACAGATAAAGGGCGTTTTGTCAGTTAACAGTTGCTGCAAAATGGTGAAAGTAAAGGAAACATAGCCGTTTCTACAAAGGACAATTAATTCGACAGAAAAACTGCATTGATCTCTGTTTATCTGTGTCTTTGATATTTCTTAATGGAAAATGCAACATGTCTGATGTCGCTATTTACAGTTATAATGTCTAGTTAATGATATAAACTTATGTAAGAAATGATTTTGGGTCTGTGTTGTCTGTCCCAACTAGGCCTGTACAATTGATTGAACTTTTATTGAAACTGCAATATGGCCTGCTGCAATTTTAAATCGTAGGGAGATGCAATTATGTTCAAAGCCAAAATACCATCAATTCATTCTTGTTTGGTACATATCTCTGCAAAAATCACAGCATAATCAGTTAAATATATTTTTAATTAAAATGACAACAAAGAGTAAAAATGGTCATTCCCTCTGATATCACAAATAAGTTAATTGCAATATCAGTCCAAATTTGATATTTTTTTCAAAATTGCGTAACCCTACTCCCAACAATCACAAGGGTGTTTCAAATTTCAGGCTGGCCTGAACATCTGCCCAGATGTTCCTGTAGTGTTAGGCGTTGTATCCCTTAATTTGAATCCTATTTAGCAAACTTGTTTCAAATCGCATACTTCCGTGAGAACCAAAGTCTCTGGAAGCACCATTCTGAAAATATTTAGTACGTACACCAAATGTATGGTCCTTTGTCTTCACTGATGTGTTCTTGGGATCAATATATTGAAATTTGTTAAATCTGTTCTCAGTTCTGGGGTCCACCACGTTTTCAAAACCAGCTCAGATTTGAAAATCCTCTGGTGTGCGCCAGGCATAAGTCATCTCTGTAAAGTAGCTACTGAGTATGAAGTAATGCATGTGATGTAATTACCAGCATTAGTAACCATGAGGTCATTAGTTCACCACTGAAATACTCAAAAACATCCGCTTACACGACTTAGTATGTGTTTGCAGCATACACTGGTGTAATTATGAAGAGGGAAAGGAAGCTGGAAAACAGCCCTTACCTGTTACACTCTCATTTAAAAGGTTGGCAGGCGGTGAGGTCGCTTGCTGCCACAATTATGAAAAATGGAACACTGCCCACTGGGATTATTGGATTTTACAATCAGCGGAGGTAACCCACTATTTACAGGTGTAAAACTGGAGCACAAAGAGGTGTGATGAGTGAGAGCTGGGCAGGGAGATTTTAAGCTGCATGTGTGTTTGTATGCCGGGTTTGGTGATCAAAGTCAGAAAGAGAGCGATGATAAGTCCAACAGAGTTTGAAGATTGATACTGGAAGTTTTAAAAACTTTCCAAGATGGGAACACAGAGGGTTATTAATTGGCTTTTGAAAATTAACGGTGGAGGTTAAATTAATATTAGGAGGCTTTGTGTAGCTACATAATAGCCTTGAAAGTTTCTGATTCTTTCAACTTTTTAATTTAGTTTGTTAAAGCTTAATGTTTATCGTGTGAAAGTTTTTTGTTAATTGTTTTTTTAAAACATTTTTTATTATTCTTTTTTCATCAGGCTGTCTCCAGGCGAGTTGAGTCTCAGAGTCTTCAGTAGTTTTGAGAAGTTGATGACTGAATTAGAAATGACTTGAGAAATAATTTTATAAAAACACTAGTGTTCTGAATGCAGAGGTATAGCTCAAACAGATGAAGAGAAAGGAGCAGAAAAGCTGATGGCTTTGGTGAGAGATGGATTAATGATTTTTGGAGAGATCCATGTTCAGTTTACTAAAACTTCCCGCTGCAACCATTTTTTTTTTTTTTTTTGAACAAGTAGACAAGATGTGTCGTTCTGTTCAAAGTGAATCAGATTTCTAAGTAAATTGATTTCATGAGTTAACTGATCAACAGGGGGTTGACGCTGGTCAGCCTCTGAGGCAGGACGGGTAGATATATTGTAAAATTCATATATAGTATACATGAATTCACATATTAATCTCATACATGACTAGGGCCTGACCGATATATAAAGTTGCAGATATTATCAGCTGATATTGGTCTATGGCAGATCTGTATTGGCAAACACGTTCTTTGATATGCGCAAGTGCCAATATTAAGTAATCAATTAATTAATTTTTTTTTTTTTTTTTTGATGCTGGAAAAAATGCTTAAACTAATGGTGTATGTAGTTGTCCAGTAGAGGGTGGTCCATTATTTAATTTAATTTAACTATTGAACAGAGTGTTTACTGCTCAGTGCACTGATGTTTGGAAAGAAG
>JAPZDX010000020.1:7887430-7903118 GCA_029783625.1 Naso annulatus | reverse complement strand
GGCCCAGCCAATATGGGATTTTTGGGGCTGATGCCATTACCAATTTTGTGAAAGTGGTAATTAAATGCTAATTTGTTTGGTCATTAAATAAATGACCTCCCTCAGTTGGACAAACTATGTACTTGAACCATTTTAAATCACTAGTCCAAGCATTTTTTCCAGCCTTTAAAAACAGTTTTAATATTGCTGCATGCATACTAGAGAACATATACACTGATACCGATATATCTATGCTAGGCCAATATTGGCAAGCTGATATAATGTATAGGTCAAGTCCTACTTATGAACCTCTAGTTTTGCATCCTCTCATTGGTGAAGCCAATAAAATGATAGATTTTAATGGAATGATAACGTAAAAGGTCAGCTTATCCTTATATATGTGTGTGCATTTTTTGTGTCCCTAGCCCTGCTTACTTGTCGACCTGATGAGTTCCAGTGTGGTGATGGATCCTGTATCCACGGCACCAAACAGTGTAATAAAGTTCACGACTGTCCGGACTACAGTGATGAAGCTGGCTGTGTCAACGGTAAGTGTAAGAGGAGTATGTGCTGTTTCACATGCAGACAACTTCCTACACACCTGTAACATAATTGTTTTCACTTAGCTAATGCAGGTAGTCAAATGAAGGCTTTTCATCCGATTTAAAAAAAGTAAAATTTATATTCCTTATTCTGCTGCATAGAGGCATGTAAGTGCAGTCTTCGTTTGCTGTTCATCAGCCTCATGTATTTCTGGTGCTTTGTCTTATTCCATTCACCCTAAAAAGTTTAACTTACAACTTTAATACTCCTGGCGAGATTCACGGGGGATGTACTAGAAAGTGGCACAGATGGCTGCAGTTGGCTGCACTAGTTGAAACAGCCCCATGAGAAACTGTTTAAAGAAGTTAATTTTGCTTTGCTAAGGCAACAAAGTCAAAGAGAAATGGGAGCGTAAGGGACCAAAGTGTTGAAGTATTTAAAGAGTCTCATTGTGCCTTGCCTTAAATCCCCTTTGACATGTACAGAAAGTGTTTGCAGTGAAATGTGTAGTGGAGAACATTTGCAAACAAGTTACAGTGATGTTTTTATTCAGCTGCAAGTTTACATATCGTGGCACACAGAAAGGCTCATGGTCATCTTAGATACTCTACCTGGCAGCAAACTTTATCTCAAAAGCAGTGTTTTGAAGTGCGGCTGTGAACCTTAAATAGATTTTTTTATCTTTACAGTGAAGTAGGACACAATACTGTACCTACGTGGGAGCATGCATCTGTCAGACACAGACATGTTCTACATTTTTGTATTTTGTTTATCATTAGAAAGAGATAATGCGCATCAAGTAACATTCAAGCAAATGTAAATGCACCCAGGTCCCTTTGTCTGATGTTGTTAGGCATCCCAGAAAAATAACAATAATACAAAAGGTACCATAGTTACAGACATAGTACCTTATATAGTACCTAAAAGCATTTCAAATACGGTTACATAACTAGAGTGGGCAGAATCCCATGGCGGATGATACAGCAACAGTACAAGTGCGGTCAGTTCAAGGTTAGATAAAAATAACATGAATGTTGATTTTGGAGTTACATGTATAATAGACTGAGACTTTCTAATTGATTGTGGTACTGAATTTTATCGATGTGATGCTTTGAAGGTTATTTTTATCTTGGCTGGATTTTGCAGCTCTCCCTAGTTGCTCCTCTAGTTACCCTGTAGATTTGTTCGGCTGTGCCTGTGTGTGTGTTTGTTTCAGTCACAAACCATAGCTGATGTAAAACATTTTGCACATTACAGTGACACTTAGTTGGTGAATGTTCCAAACGGTCTTGTAGATAGTTAAACTTTTTCCAAATGTGTGATGTTGCATCATGAAAGCAACTTTTTTTTTTTTTTACATTGCTTTGTGAGAGCTTGGAATTGTTTCTCATTCCTACAAAGGAAAGGTCGTTCAAAAGATATCTCACCATTCATAAACCAAGGTTATATATTAAATCAAACAAAATTTTGGTGATTACGAGGAATTTTTTACCTACTGAAGTATGGTCCTCATCAAGTGCCACCAACTACAATCTCAGCAGCATCTTTAAGCTTTCACATTTCACCTGTAAACCTGTACATCTCTTTGCTCTCAGTTGGTGGCTATAACTAATCCTGAGTGTTTTTTTTAGCACTACTTGGTAGCTGTGACAGAGAGCTGTAATAGTCAATACCTGGCGAAGTGTCTGCACACAAATACAACCAACTTTTACAACACTGCTTGCGAAGGTGTCACATTAATTGTACTAACAGATATATTTTAAACACAAAAAATATGGAAATACTGACTCCCTCTGACTGCACTACAAATTATGATATATTAGCAGTTGGTGTGAGGGTGGAAATACTTACTGTGGCAGAATACTAATTTGGTTGAGCAGTGAAACATTTGTTTTAGACAGCATCTTAAACCTGGGGTTGGTTCGAATGCAGAAACCGTCAAAACCAACCTAGATTATGAAAGTATTTAGCGAAAAAATCCCACCCCCTTGATTCAAGTCTACCTCCAAAGCCTCTCCCCCAAAACCACACCAAATTTATATTTCAGCCATATTTCTGGACATATTTCAGCCACGCTGATAATTTGATTGCCTTCAGGCTGTTCAGAGGTTTTCCACAAATATGACAATGAATGCTTCCCAAGCAGAATGATCAGCTCTGCCGCGAAGACCCAGAACGTTGTATGTTTCTAGCTTGTCAAGGTTGTAGTTCAGTGAGGAAAAACCCTGATCTCTGCCTTTGGGTTGTTTTTTTAATGTTGTTACCACAGTTACCAAGTGCGACGGGCCAAGGAAGTTCCGCTGCAAGAACGGAGAGTGTATTGACAGCAGCAAGGTGTGTGACGATGTGAAAGACTGCAAGGACTGGTCTGATGAACCCATGAAGGAGTGTGGTAAGATCATTTCTCTCTGTTTCTCGTCACACATAAACGCCTACATACCCAGATACTCATTAGTGCTTCAACACCTCAGGCATACATGGATGTACATGCACACTTGTTACAGCACTCACACATACCCATGCTTCATCAACTGCTTGTGATGTGGGTGGTCATTCCTCTTAGTGAAAGGAGGTTCATTTGATCAAGGCAGGAGAAAATCAGCACACATCTCAACAGCCTTGTAATGATCAAAGAGCCAAGCGACTCTGCCCTCTAGTACGATCTCCGCCTGGAGAACGTGACTGGACTACGTTACCCATAAGGAACCACACAGATTATCCTCACACCGTAGATAATTACCACTTAGCGCGCTTCAGTCACGGATCTCATATCACAAGCAATGCAATCCAACCACAGACAGAATGCAGTTGAGAAAAACATACCTTTTAATCAAATCTATCAAGTAAATGTAGTGCATGTTTTTCCAACTGAAGTACTATTACCATTGTGAAATGTTATTAAAGTACACATACAAGCCGAAGACTCTAGGAAAGTGCACTCCACTCACAGTCTGGTCTCAGACCACTCACATGGAGATAAAATGATATGTGCTCTGCCCTTTCAGCAGCTCTGATCTTGAATAATGCCCTGTAGCCATATGTTTATCGTTTAACGTGATGTTTAGTGCGACTCAAGACAGAGCAGCACCTCCTCCTATATTTGACAGCTACCTATATCTGCAAAGTGTTTTTTGAATTTAATAGGCCAGGTCAAAGCAATGTCAATGGTTAAACGTTCAGTAATATTTATATTTAGCTTTACTTACATGCCTTTGTGGTACTGAAAAAAACTTTAAATGTGTTTCCTTGCTTATAAATTAGTTGCAATCATGCATTTTTTTTACATCCATGTGAACTAGCTAGCGGTCTTGTTCATCTCTGCCTCTGTTGATGCATTGTCGTGTTTCTTTACATATTATCACTGCCAGCTGTCAGTCAGTGTAACAGCAGGATGTAAAACCATGAATGATTGCAATTCATTCATGAAAAGCACTGCTCATGACTTTGCTGACGGTCTAAAACTACTCAAGGCTCGATCAAAGCTAACTTAGACTAAATAAATAAGGCAGAATACATGATGATATTTTTACATTATCATTCGTCATTTCACCCTTGAAATTTTTTTAAAGATTTTGTCCCAAAATGTAATATGTCGTCACAAAAGCCTCCTCTTCTCTGTGAAGTCTCCCCTCAACATTTTGGAGATTAACAGCAGGGTTTTTTTTTCCGATTTAGGCGCAATAGCTTTAGTGAGGTCAACCACTGATGCTGGCTCACAGTCAGTGTTTCAATTAATCCCAAAAGTGTCAGATGGTCCACGCTGCATGCAGACGTTCATTGACCTCGCTTTATGCGGCGGGGTATTGTCATGTTGAGACAAAACTTTTTTAAAAGTCAGAATATGTCATCAGGGTTGTTTTATCAAGGTTGTAGCTTGAAAATTGTTGTTTTTTGACAGTCTAATTGGGAACAGTGACAGTTTAAAGGACATCAAAAGACAGGTACAGTCTAATGAAAGACTGTCATGGTGGAGTAACGGAAGTGTAGTGTAGTGTAGTATATTTCGTGTTAGGTACTGAAAGATGGTGTATCTGTGCCTCAGCAGCTTTCTGTGACCATTTTTAGCAGTCCCCCTGCCTTATATCAGTGCCATTTGGGTCACTACAATGCATTCTGTAGCTGTTCTGCCAGACAAAAAGTACACAGTTGAAATAGATTTTCATGTTTTTGTTTTTTTTTTACCGTGATATTATGTTGACACTGAGCTCATTTGTTGTAATCTGATAGGTTCTATTTGCTCTACTCAAACTTGCAGCCTTAAATTTATTTAAATGTCTTGCTAATGTCTGAAAGACGTCCTTCTTTTTATCCCTGTCAGTCTCTCTCCTTTTCTCTCCTTAATGGTTCTCTCTCTCTCTCTTAGTCTCTCTACCTTACAGCAGTACCTGTAGCCTTGAAGCTTAAATCTTTAATGTAAACCGGTAATGAAGTACCAACTTTAGCTGTATGCAGCGAGCTCTCTTCACTCCTTGGAGGGCACTTTTAAAGACAAAGAAATATATGGAGGTATGGAAAGCAATACAAAAAGGAAGGGACGCAGGAAGCGTGACGGAGACAGAGTCCAATCTGCTCTGCTAAAAACAAACACAAGGAGGAAATGGAGAGAATGTGATGAGGGGATGAGGGACAGCTTGTGTAACAATAGGCATCACAGTGGAGTGGCACCTGGCACACACGGCCAAGCTTTCTGTTGGGGAATGGATTGAGTCCAGGTGTGTTTGGCCAGGACTGTACCTTCAGGCCATGAACACACATATATGCATTTCTATGCATGGAGTCTACCATACGCACACACCCATAGCCATCTCTCTTTTTCTGCTTTTTACATGGAATTCTGACGTGTACTTGACAGACACACTTGACAGGACTAAATTATCTTTTTGGCAGGATGATTAAAACTATGCACACACACAAACTTTGGTTGTTTTGTCTCTCTGTCTAGTTCTTTCTTTGTGTCTCATCCAGGCTGAAATGTTCTGTCTAACAGCCTGCTGGAGTTATTTCACAAATGCTAAACTCCTCTTTACCTCCCTCCCCATCTTGTGCCTGTCCCATCCTCTGTCCTTGGTCTGTCTTGCCCTCCTTTCTCTGCAGGCCTGAACGAATGTGCAGACAACAATGGTGGCTGTTCGCACATCTGCAGGGACCGGAGAATTGGTTACGAGTGTGACTGCCCTTCTGGGTACAAACTCCTCGACAAAAAGACTTGTGGAGGTAAGGAAGATGAGAGTTTGTATGCCTCAACTAGTATTCACAGTCAGTTTCACAGATACGTGTTTAGTAAAGAATGAAGTCTTTGACATTTAGCAGAGGTTAATTGCTGTAAACCAGCTAGTCTGAAGCTTACATATACTCACATGTCCTATTTTTAAATGCACATAGAATCTGAAATGTAATATGAGATATTGTGGTTTATTGAAGCGATTGTAAGTTGGACATCATTACCAACATCCACTGGATGAACTGTAGTTTTGTTGCCATGTCCAGTTGAGGTGGGAATCGTAAGAGGCCCCATGGTATGACATTATCACTATACCTAAGTCATGATACGATATTATCACAATATTGTAAAATGTCGAGCATTCCAAAATCGTGTATTGTGATATTCTCACTTTTTTTTTGTTGCTGTTTTTTTCATTTCCTCACCAGTGAGCACCTGGCACGATCTAGTGAACTAAAAAGTCAACTGATTTTTTTTGTTTTTATTCTATTATACAGAAAGTTTAGTTGGTATTTGCGACATTTATTAAGAATTTATTTGATGAAATATCGCTGCTTGGTATCAATGAACCGATACAATATTGTCTCGCAAAATATTACGATATTACAATGTATTGATTTTTTTCCCCCACCCCTAATGTCCAGATTCTCGGGTGGATCTTTTCTATGTTTGAAAGATAAAACCATTCATTTGCCTGTCATCATCCGTGATGATAGTGTTATGGTTTTATTTGTTTTATTTTATCAAGTTACTTAAATTTGTGGCAATGTATGTCTGAATTTCTCCAGTGTTTCCTCAGTGCTAGTGTTAGGCCTTGATGTGCACCATTTTTTCCCTAGAGAGAAAGAGCAGCCCTTCTCAGAGCTTTCTGTTACTTTTTGTACAATACAACTTTGTTAAAATATTATTTTTTGCAAAGTATTCTGCATAATTTAAAACATGTCCTAACAGGAACTTTAAGCATTAGCATTCACATTTTTCAGACCAGGATCTAATCCTGTCAAAGCCATTTACGTAAAATCCATTTGAAGAATCACAGTCGTTATTTAAATGAATTTCGGAGAATGATTCTAACATACTAGATACTGAACATGTACGTCTCTCATTTTTCACATTTTAGACAAAGACGTAATGAGTGTGTGTGTGTGTGTGTGTGTGTGTGTGTGTGTATATAGTTTTGTTCTTAACTGTTTTTCTTTGTGCCATGTTTCTTGTCATAGACATAGATGAATGCGAGAACCCAGATGCCTGCAGTCAGATCTGCATCAACTACAAAGGAGATTATAAGTGTGAATGCTATGTAGGCTACGAGATGGACCCTGCCTCGAAGACTTGCAAGGCCGTGGGTGAGCCATTTATCACACACACACTCATTCGCCCATGACCATTTGTGCAGGTAAAGACACATACTGTCATAGATGGATGTCCTCGGTAAAGTGTAGTCATGGGCAAACATGTACTTTAAAGGAATCAACCGGCGAGACCAACTCTTATATACAAACCAATTACCTTCACATGCAGCACCCCTAGCTGCCAAATCACATCCCACACTATTCTCACGCTGTGGGACTTTGTGAAACAGGAGGCTCGCTTTGTATGCAGGCCTTGCACATCAGTCTGTGCAAAGATAAATATTTGCCATCTTTTTCTGCAGTCCTCACTAATGAAAAGTTTGCAGTCAGCTGCCTCTGTTCTCCCCGGAGTGTCAAGGAAAGGATGCTGTGTGAGAAGGGGGCCTGCCCACCCACCATAGCACAGAGGCAGGGTCTGCACCCCTCGTTGGCCTGGGTAAACACTCCAAGCAGTGGCATGAATGGAAATAAAATCTTGTCCTCAAAAGTGCATTATGCAAGTTTGGTACAGGAAAATGGTCTGCCTGAACCCTGCAGTGAAAATGAAAGTGTGCTCTGGCTGCACCCAATGGCTGCCTTTTAAAAGGTCCGTGTGAGTTTGGGGTATTTTTAATCAGTCCTCCCATTCTCAGTCTGCTGCAGCTGGCTTTACGGATAACGACGCCGTCTGTCAACAACTATTCAAACACCTGCAGATAACGTTTGCTGCTTATGCAGACAGATCAGAGCTTCTGATGCGTTGCGATGTTATGAAGAAAAGTTGATAAATATTTTACATTTAACAGCACTAAAAGATGAATTTCAGCACTGTTGGTAAAAATCGTTGATCTTTTCCATAAATGCGAGAGAGGATTAGAAACAATAATCATCCTAAAGCTCTACAAGACACAGAACCTCATTCTACCCCCCTTATATCATGAATGGGGGCTTTAACTGATTGATTTACATGGAAAATTAACCTTTCTTTGTGAGAAAAAGGAAAAGAAAAAAATGTTATTAGTCATTACCACCATTGGTCTTAGGTTAAGTCATTATGGGGTATGAACTGGTGTGGTAATGAGAGAGCTTAAAGCAGAAAACAAGCCCTTACTCTCAAGCTAAGTGGCATAAAACCACCATTGATCGCACAATGTCTCTCTGTGTGAATCTTTATTACCATTTGGCAGAGCGAACAGCTCTTGTCGGACAAGGCATTTATTAGACAAGAGGATAGGCAAGCAGTGTAGAAAAAAAATAGAGAAAAAAAGATGGATGCATTGTATGGTAATTTGTCTGCTCATTAACGGGATGCGTCCGTACAGACGATTGTGGAACAGACAGAAAGAGGAAGAGACAGTAAATATGACTGGATTATTGTTTACGTTGAGGTTTAATTATTCCGATGCACAAATAGGAACATGAACATACAAACAGAGATTTCTGCTTCATGAACCCTGATGTAATGTGGATTTAATGAAGATGCATATGCCTGTGAACTTATTGCCTAGACGCATATGTATGTATGTGTATCCATTCACACACATGTGTGGCGATAGACATCAGCACACATACACTTCAGATTCTGGTCACACAAATGCAGACACAGTCATTTTGGAGAGTCACGTCAAAGTCCGTACACAGACACAATTCCCCTGCGGCTGACTGGCCAGCAGGAATGTCACGTTGTGTGATGAGAGGTGACACGTGCCAAATGCCAATATCATTTGTGCATAAATGTCAGGCTGTTGTTTGTGTTTCTGTCTCAGAAGCACACAGCAAAACACATCGACAAGTTGTATTTACATGTATGTAGTGTTTTTTTTGTGCTTGTTGTAGATTGTGCAAGTTGAGACTATGCAGATAATCAAGAGAAGAGTTGCTCACAGATGAGCGATAATGCTCTTTGCATTCTCCAACGTACACAGAATGCATTTCATTATAATCCTAACACGTGGTTTTAGGCACTGCAGATTAATTTCAGAGTATTATACAACTGTTGCACTTGGAATGCTAATTAAAAGTAAAGTCCCTGGTTGGAGTCATAATGCTGTTCACTCTTCTAAGCTGGTATTTGTATATGTGTGTCTGTGAGCCTGTTTGTATTAATACACGGCAACGTCCATTAAGTACCCTGCAGAAAGCCTTGCTCTACATTAATTGCATTCATTGTTTTTGTGTTTACACCTTTATGGGTGTGATGCCACTCACTGAGTCGTCAACTTGAGCTATTACTATTATTATGTTCAAGAGAGAGAGAGAAAGAGAGGAGTGTGGGAGTTTGCTTTATGTATAAGGTATGAAAAAACGGCCAGTCCACACAGGCAGGAGTTTCTGAGGCATTTCTTGACTAGAGAAGAAAAACAAAAGCAAATTAAATTTGCCTCTATTCCTCAGTACATAAGCAGGGCATAATTTTGTGTTTCTCTTCCTCATTGTCATTTTTATGGTAACACTTTATACCTTAATAACAGTTAGGAAATGCATTGTTATGCTTAATAATTTTAAAAAAAGCTTGAACTAACCATTAGTTAACAATTAAGTATGTGGTAGTTATTATTTACTAATGGTGTTAGTGTTGATTAAGGTATTCATTTTTAATTTCTTTAACGTTTTTTTAAATATGCTATTAACATTAGGTAATTTTTTAATAGTGAACTTTTTTTTTAATGAAATGTTCATTTGTTCTGCTTATCTGCTTTTAGGTTTGCAATTCATTAGAAGTAAACATTGTTAATTCATCAATAAAGCATAAACATAGGAAGAGAATTACTGCAGCAAAATTACGTAAGAAAAAATATTTTGTCATTGTCCAAATGTGTATTCTTCATATAAATATTACTAAATAAAATAAAACAGTTTAATGCTGCAACTCATACTTCAAAGGCTTCAGTAAAAGCTGATTACAAAAATAATTTTTACTTATTAATGGTTACTAGCTAATTGTGCTAAAATTCCTATTGTTGAATTCAACAATATTCAAGGCTGCTAAACAACCAAATGATAGCCTCACCGTAGATTTAAAGTATCATTAAAAGTAGTGAATATCCCACACTGGCTCTGCTTGCTCCCTGCAAGGGCATTGACTGCATAAAAAATGAAAAAATATGAAACAAATCATGCAGCTGATAGACTGGCATATGTGTAAAAATGATAATTTCCTGTGAATTCAGTATCAGTGTGTTTGGCTACAACATTCATATGTAGACAATAAAGTTTTAGACAACAGATCTCTTTAAGGCAATCGAATGAAAGTGTATGAAATTTACAGACAGGAGTGAGGACAGAGAAGAGAATGATTTGACAGCATGGAGTATACTGAAGGTGCACAACCAACCTGGTTAATAAAAGCAGGACACGCTGTCACAACGATGCAGGAAAAAAATATACAAACCGCCCATGGACCAAAGTCGTTTCCTATCTCTATCTCTATCTCTCTCTCTTGTTTTCTCATGTTTCTGGCTCTCTTGCTCATCTACAGTGTACAGTACCCCAGGCTTAACTGTAGTGCCAAGAGCAGTTTGTGCCTCACTTGACAGTTTGAGCACACACTTTTTAAAATGGGTTTAAAGCAGTGGTCAGATTTTCCCCATTGTCAAAAGATTTTGCCATGGGACCCGAGACGTTGTGGCACACTGTCAAAGCTCATCGCAGAAGTTTTTCCTGCAGGTTTAGGCTTTTAAAGGACGAGTATTACATAACATTTTTTCTGTTTGCTTGTATGAGGACTGGTATATAATCCAGAATATACATATAGTCTCTCTCTTTCATTTTTTAATGATCTATCACTCTTTATAATGGTCCTGACTGTAAAATACAGGTGCACAAAAACACTGAAATTTTGCTCTCATTAAAAGACAGTGCAACCATTTCACATAGACACTCTGGCCTTCCACCAGAGAAATAATGAAGCTTTATATAACTTGCTTTGTCATGAGTGGGATGACTTTTTGACATTTGACACAACTTGATGACAGAAGGTTGGTTTCTGTTTCCAGCTGCAGCATCTATTCTTTTGTTATGTAGCATTGCCCGTGTATGTGCTAACAAGCATGGCTGACCAAGACGTGTGTACTTCCAAACATTTCATCATCCTAATAGCCTCGTCCAGTGTAGGTCTGTACACACTGGCTGCAGCCTCACATCCTGTCATCCATCAGAAGTCATTCCTATATGTCTGACCTTTCCATCTGTTTTTATGTTGGATTTTTTTTTTTGTCTTACCTTACAGAGTATCTCCACATCTGCTCTGGTTTGACTCAAAGCAATGCTCTTGCAGTGCCTGACAGCATTTCCCCAGCCTGTATTTATCTTTTGCTGCATTATCTTAATTGGCTAACGGGGAAGAGTGGCCCCGAACTGGCAATACAGATTAAAACACATCTTGGGGACCCTGTTCCTGTTAAAAAAAAGATTACTGTTGCTCTGCTGGAATCTTTTGCGCAGAGATAATATTGCACTTTTTGATGACATCTCGGTCCCATAGCCTGAAGAAAACAGTGAGTCAGCTTATTTTGCCTTGAGGAGGACGTATTGCTGCGACAACACTGATGAATGATAAGAGATGTCTTAAAAAAGTGAGTCATGGGATTGATGAAAGAGAAGTTAGATCTATCTCTGTCCTTGTTTTACATATTTCAACATCTTCTTACCCTGTTTTTCTCATCCTGTTTTTCCAAATTTTCTCTTTTTCTTACGTTCTACCCACCTCACTTTCTTTCCCCTGACTTCACTTGATGTGTTGATATCTTTTCCATCCTGCTTCCTCCCCTTAATTACATCTTCTTACTCTTCATTTCTCCGTGATTCTACCAGCATCCATCACGTTTGCTTGTGCCTGTCTCTTTCTTGGTTTGTTCCCTTCTGTCTCACTCTCTCTCTATTTCCCTCTCTCTATATCTCTCTATCGCTCTCTCTCTGTCTCCTTCTCAGCAGGTGAAATTGATGGTTACAAACCCCCAAGTAGTCAGAGGAAAATGATTGGATCCAAACAGTAGTAGAGATGTAATATTTTCTCTCTGTGCAGTAGCCCGTATTAAATCGGGGCTGAGGAAACCTATTGAAGGATGGTTGACTCTGTGTGAAAGCAGTTTTTGCGTGTGCACGTGTGTGTACATTAGTGTGACTGGAGCCTGACTTTGTTTCACCTGGCATTTCTGCTTAACTGGGCAGTGGTGAGTGGAGAATAACATGACGGATAGAAGAGGTGAGGATGAAGGAAATAAAATCAAATAGTGGGTATTATTGCGGTTAAGTGAGCAAAAAAGAGAGAAAATAACAGTCAAATCATTGCAAAAGAATGTAGCGGAAAAAAACTCAGAAAACCCAGCTAGAAGGAAAGGAGTCTGATGATTGATTTGCTGTCGATGGTAAAGAAAAATTAGGTACATTTTAACTGTTTGTAAGTGTATGTTGACATTGTAGTAAAATACTATATGCAGACATATGAACAAGCAATATTTTTTCAGTGTCTGTGTGTACTGAATTTACAGTCGACCTTGTCAACTGCATGAGGACTATTCAAACACTTAAGTCATGTTCACCTTCAGCGTGCTGCAAAATGTGCCCCAGGTAACTGATGTACCAGCAGTCAGCACACACCTAAAGAAGACACTTTAGACATGTGGTGGCCCTAAAAATAGAACAACGTGTCATGTCTAGTTTTTAGGCTACTGTACACATTGTGCTTCGTTACTTCAAACCAGCAGCAGGGCACACACTCACATACACACATTCAAAGACAATGTTCTGTAAATGGACGTGACCTTTTAAACCCCTTACTTTCTATCTGGGTCACTTCATATAAAGAATCTGTTACTTTTTTTTGCAGAGCATGATTGTGTGAATAATTAAGCATGCAGCATTATGTTGGGTCTAAAAGGACTGTGTGTACAGTGTGCTTGTGCGTGTGTGTGTGTGTGTGTGTGTGTGCGTGTGCAGAATATATTTTCCCTTTAAATGGTTTATTTTGATTATTTATTTATGCTCACATCATGAAAAATATATGTTTTAAGGTTCTAAATAGTACAAATGCAAAACAAGACCTCTTACATTATGTTCCCACTTGGGAAGAAGAATCAAAAACTCAACACCACCAACACCACACAAGGTTTCTTGGCAGAGAACAGCATTTATAGAACAGTAGTGCTGAAGCACATTTCAGGTAAAAAGGGCTGAAGCACATTAATTGATTTGCTACCTTTTGATCAATGTATACATAAGTGTGAAATATCAGTTTTTCTCGTGTATTCAAATATTGCCTGTTTTACTTATTTATTACTTTGTTTACTTATTTATCATATTTTACTGATAATTCTGAACTTTGCGCTATTCCCTTTGCTGCTGTACCACGGCAAACTTCCCTGCTGTGGAGTTAATAAAAAATTACTGTATCTTTAATAGTACCAGTGTTTTGACACTACTGTGTCTTCATCCCAGCCTAACTGGACAAGACATGAAATAGAGGTACAACTGTAGTTACATAGTTGATAAAACTAGCTTTGGAACCATACAAATCCGCCCCTCCCCATTCTACCTGTCCTGGGCCATGTCAAACCAGTCCCAACTATTTCTTTCTCATGGTGCTGGATTGATTTGATGACTGTTGGGGATCATTACCCGTGCAGGTTTCAAAAGTCACATGACCTCTTTTGCTGCTTTGATCAGTTGTTGGTCTGTACAAATGCATCCAGAGGCATTCTGCTCTGTATTTGTTGGTAATGCCCCTTGACAAATCAAAAAATAAAGAGAGTTTTAAAACAAACTAGGGTTTGCAAACTAGTCTGCTGAAGCCAGGCTGTGATTGAAAATGTTGTTTTGAAAGTTCTTGGATAATGTATCTAAGAGTGTGCGTACCATCTCCCTTTTTTTTTAGGTGACATGTCATATCAACATCTCTGCAAAATGTTTCTGCTTAAAAAGCTATTGAATTTTTGAAGGACAAACTGTTTTTTAAATATCTACAATAAATGAAGATTTTCAGGTCTTGCTGACCTGTTAACACATGACAGCTCGTAATTACTTCAAGCTGTTCTGTTACTGAGCAGCACTGGCAGGAAGTCAATGTGACCTTGTCTGTCTTCTGCTCAGGAACAGTGCGGATTGCACATTAGCAAAGATGCAGATTTGCAGGTCTACCTTGTAAATTCATCCAGGTTTTGGATGAATGCTACAATTGATGTATTATTGTCAAGGTCAGCAAATGTTTCCTTGTCACATTTACACGAGCACACTTATGACTGGCAGTACTGCAAATGGGCCGTGTCTAGTCGAGATGGGTAGAGAATGATAAATCTCTTCTGGGGTTACAATAGTCCGTTAATAGCCATCAAGGGTCTCACCTACCTCTTGAGCTTCGAGTCTGTATGTCCAATCTTGCCAATGTCAAGTAGGTAATAAATGACTTAAGATGTTCTTCAGGAGACATACTCGTACATGGTCGTGATATGAATGTCTTTTACCTCTTGATTAGGAAAGAGTCCGTATCTCATGTTCACCAACCGTCATGAGATCCGTCGCATCGACCTGCTGAAGAGTGAATACGCACAGGTGGTTCCCACACTGAAGAACGCAGTGGCCCTGGATGTAGACGTGTCCACCAACAAGATGTTCTGGTGTGATCTATATCATCGTAAAATATACAGGTATTGCACACACACAGTTTACAGTAGACACTATATGTTGGACATAAAAAAACAACGCATGAAAAGGAAAGTATTTATTTGGACTCAGAATGAAGTTTGTATGAAACCACGAATGACTTTAGGAGTTTGGATAATGCTCTCTTGTTCTTCAGCCACTCTGTCACTCTTCTCCATCCATCGATCTTGTCTGCTTCAACCTGTCACACCTTCTGGTAGCAGGACAGACACACCTGGGGCTGTGTGTGTGCAAGTGTGTGTGTCAGTCACACCTGGAGGGCTGTGTCATCTGTCTGACAGTAAAGTTGGAGCTGTTTGCCCTTCACATACATACAGTGCAATTACACACACACACACACACACACAATTACACATACTGTAGGTATGGTATTACTTACATTGTGTGTGTGTGTGTGTGTGTGTGTGTCTGTGTCTGTGTGTGTGTGTGTGTGTGGATGTGCGTGTTTGTCACCCTGATGGCTGGCAGGTAATAGGAGGGGCCCTCTATCATCTCAGCTGAGCCATATGCTCTTTCTAAATTCACTGCCTCAATAATCACCACCATTACTCATCTGCATACACACACACACACGCACACACATGCACGTACCTAAACTCCCACAGAAACTCAGTGATACACTCAAGGGCTTGTGACAAAGAAAGGACGAATTAACTTGTTCGTCATAATGAGCTCAGGCAATAAAATTGCATACATACATTTTAATAGCCAACAACAAGTGACTTATAGATAGTTAAATCTACTTGGAGCTGCTCTTGGATGTGTTAGACATCTTCTCACCCTTTAAAAGCTATATATTATTATGCACCCAAACACTTGAAATATATCATCAGTTCAGTGCATTTATACTGCTGGTTTTTGTTGCATGATATAATTTGGAGGGCCTATCAGTTCATTTACTATCATATGCTCCTTTTAATTATTATTTCGATTTATTATGCTTTTTCTGATTACCTCT
>JAPZDX010000020.1:7851060-7861310 GCA_029783625.1 Naso annulatus | reverse complement strand
AAACAGTACCTTTTTCTCTGATGATCAAAGGGTTTCTCACGGGAAATATTCTGGTCAAGGTGGATAGCCACCCCAACCTTGTCATCAGTTTAGTTTGTTATATTAATTCCTCAATAGTGCAAATGTGGTGCAAATGAAATCCATATTCTGTGTTTACAAAGGAAATGTAATCATATTTTCAGATAACAACTTTCGACTTTTCAACTTTCTTAACTTCTTACGTTTTTATTTTGTTTTTGAAAACAGTGTGCAGAGATCCAACACCTTTTAATTTTGATATATCAGTAATTCTCCTACATACCTGTCAAGCAGGTTTGGAACATTTATGAGAAGTATTTAACGAAAACAATGAGCCCTTAGTATGTGAAGGAGAGTGTGTGAGATGTGTGTGTGTGTGTGTCAGAGAGAGAGAGTGCTTAAAGCGCTGCTCTGTGTCCCCTGGGCTGTGTTAACGCTCCCGCCGTGTGTTGTTGTTGTGTGTGTGTTAAACACATGCAGTCCCTATCCTTGCCACAGTGGTCATCGGATTACTCTGCACTGGTGGATACCTGGTCTGGCGCAACTGGCGGCGCAAGAACACCAAGAGCATGAACTTCGACAACCCCGTCTACCGCAAAACCACAGAGGACGATGACGACGAAATCCACATCGGCCGACACAGCGAGTCCATCGGTCACGTGTACCCAGCAGTGAGTGGCAGCCACAGTCAGCCATTCATAGCGCTTCCTTTAGGTGGCGGCATCACAGACAACAATTCTCACTGGTACTCAGGGGCACCGATGCTCTCCAGCAGCAAATGAGAGAGGCTGCAGAGGAAAGGAAGGAGTTTGGAAAATTTGGGAAAAGGGAGTATGTGCTGGGATTTGGGAAAACCCGTTTGTTGTACGTGTAGGCCTGGAAAGAAAGAACAGGCTTGCACACGCACACATTCTCACACAAATTTGCAGTAATCACTGAATACACCGATCATGTGCACACATAAGCCCTTCACCAGGACATCATGCTCACATTTCTTTCACCTTTATGACCATAATCATACAGTACATTTGTTTTATCAACATCAAATAGTTGTTGTCAACCTGCCATTCCATTTATCCGTACCTTGTGTTTGTGTTTACTGATTGTTGATGTGTTTGCTCTGTTACTGGGAGATATATGTTTCTTTTGAAGCTCCCCTTTACACTTTACACAGATATTTATCACTTTTGTCTACAGAAGCAGCTGATGCAATGGTAAAAAGTTTGGGGTGCATTTGCCAGACACCAGCAGAGAACTACTGAACAATATGTGCATGAGGTAGCATCATCGGCAGAGAGGAATTTGTTGGATATGACATGAGACGGGCCGAAATAATTGATGCTCTCTTGATCTTGAAGTGATTTTAGTGTTCAGATGCCTCTGAGAAGAATGAGGACTAGCTTTATAGTCACCTCAGAAAGCTGAATGACAGGGAAGACAGCAGAGCACGGGGTGAACCGTTCTGCAAATAAAAATTTTATTTCATGGCTAGCGACATCATGACCTTGCCCTCACATGAATTGTAAGTTTTTATTACAGTGTAAAAAGGACATTAAGGATAAAAAGGGGAGCAAAATCAGAACAAATGACAGTAGAAAATAGACTTTTTTTAAGATTCTGTCTCAAGTGCAGTTGCAGAAACTATAAATCTTCACAATTCATGAATTGCAGCCTGTTGATATCCTATTGATGCAGTGACGTTTTTGAGCATCACTTCTTTGGCATGAAGCTGCATTTTCTACAAGCTCCAGAAACATTTCCAGCTGTGATTTGCACTGAGATGCACATAAATTTATAAAATGTGTGTCATCAGGACACTTATGACATTTATTGAATATATTAAAGCAAGCAGGGAAAGGCAGCCAAAAAGGATTACGGTGGAGTGGGAGTCTAGTGCTTTGATCGGTTGGCATGGTAACACAGATTTCTTTGTGTGGCTCGAGAGAGAATGGAGGCAAGGAATTCTGGGTATCGTTGGCACAATGTCAGGCTGGAGACACACATACACACACGCACACACACAAAACAGGTGCACAAGTAAGTCATATTAAGATTCAAGGTCGAATTAACGACTACCCTTAGTGAAGGGCTACAGAAAGGGGACTATACTCTCTCTTTCTTGTCTCTAGTATTATTATACATCAGTCCAAATCTCTTTTATTGCCTTTTAATGTGTTTACCTCCTCTTCTTTCCTTTCCTCTCCTTTCGTGGCACTTTGGCAACTCACACAGCCAGAGAAATCAGGTTGGCATTATGTGGGCCAGACATTTTCAGCCGTAGGCAAGCATCCTGCATTCCTCACATAGGAGTAGCCAGAGAAGGAGGGAATAATCAAGGGGGGTTGCTAGAAAGAGGAGAGGAGGAAGGTCAAAGAGAGGAGGGTAAAGTGAGGAATGGGAAAGGAGCAAGAGAACGGATTCTATGTGAACCTGCTGTTTCTTGTCTGGGTGCCATCTAAGACTTGAATCTCTCCTTCTCTCCTGATTTCTCTCTTTGTTCTCTGTCCATGCTGCTTGTTTTCTCTCTTCCTGCCTTCTATCTCACTTCTCTCCCCTTCTTCACCAGCCTACTGTGGTAACAGTCTTTTTATCTGCTGTTTGCAGCGCGTGGCACTCAGTCTGGAGGATGATGGCTATCCCTGAGGGGGGGATGCGTCCTGCCCCCCCCCCTCCACAATCCCATCCTGGCCCTCCTCTCACGACAGCCTCTACACCACTACAAAGAGGCCAGTACAACGCAGACGAGAAAGAGAAGGAATCCTCATTTGCCTCCCCTTTTAAGGAGCAGGGACGACACGTACATCTTGTGTTTCCCCCTTACTCTCCTACTTTCTCCTCTAGAGTAACATTACTACCACTACTAGCTACTACTACTTCCCTTAGTGCTAGTTGATTTGTAGTCTCTGCCCCAGTCCTCTCTTCTCTCTGCCTCTTGTTAGCTCTAGTGGTGCGTAAAATGCTGCTTGACGATTTGATTCAAACTAACCTCATTTGGCTGTCTCAGTGCACATTGTAAATAGAGGGCTGTCTGGCCACGGTACAAGGGGAAAAAGCTGGCGTGCATTTTAACTGATTATATTATGACTTTTTATTTATTTGTATGTTTTTGCCGTTGTAAATATGTAATCTCTCAGAGAACAGGACTAAAGACAGATTATTTCCAAGTCGTCAAGGATGAACAGAAGTAGACAAGGAGGTCTTTTTTTTTTTTTCGTTGTTCCCTTTACATCCTGAGTAGACACAACAGGGGAATGTCATCCTTTCTCACACCCAGCCTCTCAGATTCGCCCCTTGACATACTGTACATTGGCAGGCATAGCTAAATATAGCCAAGGGGAAAGTAGACAGGAAAAAATGATGGGGTTGTCTGCAAGTTTGGAGGTGATTTCGGGGTGAAAAGGGAAGGGAGGGTGCTTCTTTTTGTTTAGGGGAATAGGAGGATTTATGCCACCAGAGGGTTTGCCTCAAGGCAAAGAGCGGCAGGGCAGAAAAGGCAAAGGATTATGAGCAATGCTCTCTCCTGGTATCAGAGGTGTGTCTATAGCTGATAATGAATTAGGGATTGTTTGTTTATTTGAGGTGGGTGTTGACACTTGTGTGTTCCTGGGTTTTCTTTTTTTTCTTCTTTTTTTTTTCTAGGTTTTGTTTTTTGTTTTTTTTGGGGGGGGGTCTTTTTATCGACTGCCATCAATATTTTGGAGTTAAACTTTCATATTTGGGCAGCAGAGTGTTACAAGCCACCTTCCTGTGACTGTTTTGAGATTAAAAAAGTGCTTCGAGGTAGTGATTTCTATCACCTTCAACTGCTGCCACATCGATAAAAGTGTTTGAACTTGAGCCCTGCCTGAACATCGATCATTCGTGGCTTAACAGCTCTGGTTTTGACGTTTCTTGCGTAAAAACTTCTCCCCATGTAGTCCTCCTATTTAACAATCTGACTGTGTGTTTTCTGGTGGGGATGCTGTAGAAAAAGAGCCCACTTTTGGAAGAAATGACTTTCCGCTGTCACTGACTGTCGGCCTTGTTGTTAGTGGCCCTGTTTTTTATGAGCAGATGAGGAATAATAATAATATGTCGTGGCTGGCTGAGCCGAGCACTGGTTTGATTTCAAAGCTGGACAGAGAGAAAGGGCGTTAACCAGCATTAAGAGTTGACCGTTCATTAGCTTGCCACAGACATGCTTCCAGCCCATTGAGTCAGATGGAATTCAATAGTCAGTGACTATTGCAGTAATTGCTCACAATGCGTTGTTACAGTGAATTGCTATAAGCAGTCATGACAACTTATTTTAACAGCTGTTACAAGTAGTTATGCCAAATTGTCCCTTTTTAACATTGTGTAGTTATTATGCAGGGCATTTCCAGGTGTTAAGCACACATGTTTCATTATATCAGGAACAGGGGTGCTCCAGGCTGTCTGAACAGTACATACTACTCTGGTCTTCCTTTCTTATAATAGCAAATTAGAGGAAGGTTGCATTTCAGCTGAGCTAAGCTTATAAGTGCTGTTGGTTGTCAAATGCTCAGTCTGCATATGAACTTGATAAATGGCTAAATAAGCAGCAAAACAGAATAGAATACAAACATTAAAGTCTTCCGGGATAGGCTCAGTATGCACTCAGCATATTTATTTAACTATACAGACAGGGTGTGCATATAAACAAACTGTTGATTAATGGCAGTTATAATTCATGATTCTCACTACTTCCTGGAGGTTTGTTCAGTGTCTATGCTCGCGTAACTAAGTAGGAGGAAGAAAGAAACAAATACACACAGTCAAAGGTAGGCAGGAAGTCGCTGCCAGGATTTCGACTTAACTGTGCGCGAGCAGGTTTGTGCTAGGAAGATGAATGGTGGGCCATTTATTTTGCCAGATTTCTGCTGATGTTGTGTTGCAGTATTCTGACACTCACCTCCCTCAGAAGGACGGCGCTCTCTCCTCTCAGTTGATGATGCACAGCGGGGGATATGTACGTACTGTATGTGGCAAGTGGCATGGCAGACAGATAAATTATAGTTCTCTCCAGCACTGCACTCCCCTCCGTCTATCTAACGAAGGAGGATTGAGCACAAGGGGGAGGCAATCTCCCTTCATCTTAACCTGGTACAGATGGGGCAAAATAAAATGCATTACAGAGTGGGAAGAGTGTGTTTCAGCTCAGCGTGATCCCAGACTGGTTTGGCAGCTTCCTGCAGTGTTTGATTTTTGTGGCAAAATTTAAGCTTGACATGTATGAAACAGTTTAAATTGACACAGTTGCACTGTTGTATTCAGTGGTCCTTTTTTTCACATTATAATGGATTATGATGGCCGTGGAAATTGTTCTGAACAATGTCATAATTTTCATAAAAACCTAGTAAATCTGCCTAAGTCCTATAGGGAAGATGAAGATGATGTAAGATGACAAGAAAGGTGCCACAGGTCAGTTATCTTTGTGAGTGTAGATTAAATAAACCCTAAATCCACTGCTGGATTGAACCCTGGACTCAGCTGTAGCTCTGCGCTGCACATAGTCTCCTTCATGTCCATGTTTGCTGCAGGCCTAATGGAGTTCCATACTGAGGTTCGCCGTTAGGAGTATAAATTGCTTATTTATTGAGGTGACTGAGCACGGCTTTGTAGAAAACTTATTATTGCTACATAGTGAAGACAGATTGGCTGGTCCACTTTGGGGCCACCTTGAGCGCAGCCGTCTTCACCGAAGGACACTGGAAAAGTCCAGAAAGAGACCGTTTTCATTCATCATATAGTAGATAGTAAAAGTCATAGTGAACACTTTGACTTTCTGGAAATGTTTTTTAGGAGTGATTTAGGAGCTAATCAATGCTGTAATGGCAGCATAATCATAGTTTTACGATCAGTCAGCTCCATAAACAACAGGCAGCAGTCAGATTATCAAGATGAGCAATCTGCCTCGTGTTGAAGTGGTTGAGGAATATTTAATTACGTGTTTATGTGCATATGTTCAGTTATTTAGTTATTGTAACACAGTGAAGTGTAGGCACATGTGTTTCCTGACCCAGTTCACTTATTTATTAACTATTTACTTGAAGTCTTTCAGTGTTAACCCAGTAGTTGCTGCATTGTTTCAGATGAAACATGACATCTTGCACAAAGTGACATATGTGGGAATAAATAACTAGCTCGTTGGACTACATTGTAGTGCAGTCTTAGGTTTTAGGGGTACCCATGTTGAACTCAAGAGATTCCATCTGGAATTTGTTGCACCAGCTGTTTGTAACTTTACTCTTCACCAGATTATAACAGATTGTAAACACAGGAACAACCACTTGTTCTTACTGTATGTAGAGCTAACAAAGCTAGCTGACCAAGCTAGCGTTGCCTCGTTAATATATTATCCTGTTAAGAGAGGTAATGACATATGATTGATATCTAACTGACACTAGAATAAAATGTTGTTTAATAATGATGTTGACTAAGAAGTTTTTAAGTTACATTTCACAGCAAAATAACACTTTTTTTAAATCCAATTCCACTGTGCTAATGATATGAAGCTAAATTAAGAGGTAAAGTCAAATTAGTGCAATCAGATTTTTCCTCTTTATTCTGAATTGTTTGACTGCTCTGAAACTTTCTTTTCCAAGTCTGCATGTAAAAATAAAAAATAAAGTCCTATATATGCATTTTACAGAAGATTGGCAGTTAAATTAAATATATCTCTTACCACCTAAGATGGTAAGCAGTCAGTTTACGCATTTCGTAGGTCTTTGCTTTAAAATTGCTCGAGTCTAAATGCAGAAACCCAGTTTACTAAATCAATAATTTAAAACTACAATAGGTAGTGGTTACGAAGAATTTAGACACAGCTGGTGTGACACAATCCTGGTTGAGATCTTAGCAAACACTTTGAATACACGTACATTTGTTCAGTATAATGTCTAGGGAAAACACTTCAATAAATTTGAAGTAAAATCTTGAGGTAAATTGGAGTAATTTCAAAGAAATTTCAAATATGTTGCTTGCTGATTACCATCTACTTAGCATAAAATTGTCAGACCTTTAAAGTGCTGCCAGTATCTATGTTGTTTAGGTATATTAATCAACGTATTCTAAAGCAGCATACAGCAAGTACAGTAGGTTACTATTACAGTAGTTTACAATAAATTATCTCAACCCATCAGTGACAAAGATGTATCTGGGGGTTTTTTTGTTCTTGTTTTTTTCTAGATAAGACATTAAGTAATTAGTACACTATAGCAAATTCTAGTCGCTGCTAACACGTAATCTAGTTTAATTATATGCTGTAGTTACAGCGTTCTTGATTCGTGCTCCCTGTTTTTGTTCTTTCGCTTGCCCTTCACTTCCTCTCTGCATTCCTCCAATGGATGCTTCCAGTCTCTTCTGAGCAGAGAATCTGACCCATGCTGCTTTAACCACAATGCACTGACTGCTTTCTAACATCCCTCACATCTCACCACCACTTCACTTTCTCAAGCGCTGCATCAAAAGTAATGTCAGCTGTTTGACTCTGAGTCTTTCTGTGGCTGTTACAACCTCTGAATTTTAGTTTAAAGAGCAAAGTCAACAGCATTGCTGTCTCTGTGCACTCTCATTCTCTCGCCATCCCATCTTCATCTCAGCCATCGACATCTTTCCTTTGGCAAGGGCTATCAGTGTTTGGGTAGACAGACAGACAGACACACACACACACACAGACACACACTGAAAGAACGGATGAAGAACACCAGAGGAAATAACCTGGAATCCCGTATGATGAGGAAAGCCCCAGAGTTGATAAAAGGGCGAACCAGCAAACAGGCTCACTCAGCCAGGAGAAGCAGCCCCCTCACCACCACCCACCAACCACCAGCTACAGTTTTGGACTGTGGAAGGAGCCCTCATTGACTCTACTTGGCTGGCAATTTGTTCTTGTTGACCCAGTGACTTACCTTTACCAACAGCTTCCTCTTATGACCATGTGTTTTTTATGGACTGTTAGTCTGTAAGTTGTAGTTGTTGCTCTCTTTCTCTCCTTGCCGAGCCGTTCTCAGTTTCATATTTGATCTTCTCAATGTTTGATTACTTGAAAGGCAGCGTTCAGACCCCTACATCTTTCTTCCAGTCAGTGCAAAATGAAGGTTGGGGGAAGAAGGTTTTGTCGCACATTTGGACATATTACTTCAGCTGTTATTGAAGTGGGAGAAAATCGCTGCAAATATAAGAAACTATCAGCTCCAATTTTTTACAAAACTGTCTACCTGCATTTCCTTCAAATGTTGCTGAGTGTCTTTGCCTGCAAGGAAATCTGAAAAACCATTCGGGGCTCTGTCCATTCCACAGCCATACGACAGGCATTTTTTTACGCTGTTTGTTGCACAAAACTTTTCAAGAAGCCTTCTGCACTGTGTAAAGAGATAACGTTCTTAGGAGGGGAGGACAAAAAAAATAGGGGGGGGGAGTCCAATGGTACAGTCCAATGGTTTTGAATCGTGACTTGTAAATACATTTTCATACTGCAAAAACTTTTTGATAATGTTTTAAATGTATCTGTAAAAAAGTATGTACATAAACCTCTGGGGTAAAAAGGAGTGTAGACTATATATGAATTTATTTGTACACAAGAGCACTGGATTTATTTACTACTTGATTGTAACTAAAAATTAATAATCTGCCAAAGTGTTTTTATTTGACTTTTTCTCTTGTCTGTTCCGTTTGTTTTCATTCTGCTTTTTAACAGCATCGCAGATTTTTAGTGTTCATACTATTTAATTCTGTTGAATAGATTTCGTTGTTGTGTGTTATAAAAAAAAGAGGGGTTATCATTTTAATTTATTGGTGCCTTGTTTTGTGCTCCTGTATACTTTCTGCTCTCTTTCTGTTTTTCTGTGTTATGTGTCTGCGGGAGGGTGGGGCGGTTCAATGGCGGGTTGGTGAGGGAAGGGGAGGGGGTTAAAAACTTAGCAACTTCTGTACTTACATGGAATATCTGTACTGTATGCCAAAATGGTCTCACTCACGTTTCTATGAAATCAAGCTGTTGATAAATATCTCTATATATTGATATATTAAATTTATAAAAACTGTACAATCTTTTGGGGTTTTTGTATTTTTTTCTTTAGAAAACAAGAAAACATGAACTTTAAAGGGATACCATAGTTCATTCATTAATGAACGTTCAATCATTATATAGCCTCCCTCATGCGGATGAAAGATTGGATGAAGTTTTTTAGTTCACAAGACACTACTGGAGTTTCACGGAAAAAGGGCGTTGCAGTTATCGCACCACAGCAACCTCTGGGATTTGGCTTTAATGTCTAGGATCTCTGAAGCTCGGATGTTATAGAGTCATATACAAAATTGATTCACCACTTGTGATCAGTCCAGTACTAGCTGTTACTCCAACGGGAACCTGTGTGTCAGCCTCCCTTTTCCCCTGGCACTCCACCCATCCCACCCCCTGCTCACAGCAACTGTACTCGGATGTCAGCACCATGTTTGCTTTGAGAGGAATTTCAGGCTCTGGCAGACCAAAAAACCCCTCATTTTTGAAAACCTCTCAGCATGAAATAAAAAGGAATAATCCGATGCAACAGATAACAACCTTGGCGACCCAGCAAGTACTGTGTTTTTGTGATTGCTATTACATGTAGGGAAGAATAGGAGACTTTAATAGGAGTCTTTCTACCACTCTGTGTGTTGTAAACCTGAGACTCAGCTATACAAGCCGTTCAGTGTTTAAGCTGAGTTTCACGTAGCCCTGGGTACAACACAACGTGGCACAACAAAAAAAACGCTAAATTATCTTTCTCCACAATGCATGACGAGTCAGGATCTTAATCACAACACAATATACCAGCATTTACGTGACTATCAAAGAACAGCTGACATTAATTGAGGCACCTATTTTCGCTAGCTACGGTCAAGCATGTAGCCTCCCTCTTGGGCAGAAAGAGAGGCCACAGCCCCATTAGCAGTTAGCGTTAGATCACCTGTCCTCCATATCTACTTGATGCTAATATGATGTTATTTCAAGCCAAAAAAAAAAACCCATCTAAATGTATCTTTCCACGATGCATGGCGGTCAGAATCTCAATCACAACCCGATATAACAACATTTATGTGATTATTGAACAGCTGGTGACATTAGGCGAGCCACTTGTTCGAGCTAGCTACAGCCAGGTCCCGTTACTGGTTAAGCTTAGCTCAGCTGTCTCCCATATCTATTTGATGATCATGTGATGTTATTTCAACTGAAAATCATCTAATTGTCT
>JAPZDX010000020.1:7832134-7844307 GCA_029783625.1 Naso annulatus | reverse complement strand
ATGGATTGACAGCCTGCTTTTATCAATCAAATAACCTCAGTCAAGTTTTTTTGCCTCATTTTTAAATTTTTTCATGTGCAAGTATTGTGTTTATTAAGAATAATAATAGCAATACACTTGTATGTACATGTAACCTATTTAACAATACACATGACCTGACACAAAAAAATTTCTACACAAAAATTGACAGTTAAAAAAAAATAAAATGTATTGATGTTGAAACTAAACAACCTTCTCTATTCCTTCTATACCTGACAAAACTGACTTTTATTAAGCAACCACAGGGCAAATTTAGAGATCTAATTGATAGGATTAAAAAAAAGGAGCAAAACTTGATCCTCAGCTGACACAGACAACTGCCAGAACAAAGGAAATCCTTGAAAAAGAAGAATGCAAAATCTATTGATGGCAGGTGTTTCCACGCAGACCTGTTCCCTGAGGAAATTAAGCAGGTAGTGTGGCATAATGATTAAGGTTATCTAATGATTGGCACTTAATTGTCTGTTATGCTGGTTTCCAGGGCTGAAAGTGGAGAAATGCCTCCGAGAGGTTTCATGTCTAAAAGCCGTGCTCATGCTCACGCTAAAATATCCTTTGCTCCTCTGATGCCCTCATGTTTAAGAAAAAAACAAAACAAAACAAAAAAAGACTTAAAATTTGAGTCACATCATGAAGCTCTAGCTCAACCATGGTTTAAAACTGTTTCACTATAACTGCATCTTAAGTATTCTTACAGTGTGTTTCTTAACTCACCTTCAGAAATGTCATCAATACTTCCTCCAACAGTGATTGATGGCTTATATTCGCTTATTGCTTTCATTAAGCCAAATTCCTGCCTGAGAGGCTGCTCTTAGATAGGATTAAAGCCTTGTCCACATGAACATGGGTTCAAACGAATTTTCTTCTGTGCATTTTGCCCTTTTGTCCACACATAAAAGCAGTTTTTGGTTAAAAAAAAAAAAAAAAAAAGATCTTTTAAAAAACTTCAGAGTGATGATGCTCAGAAACTCTGTTAACAGCGTTGACAAGTTTTGGCCTGTGAGAACAGATTGTGTGCTGTTTACATTATTGGTACTATATTGCTGGTGCTAACATTGCTAATGGGACCTTTTTCATGTTTACAAGGTAAGTTACTTTTTCATTATATTGAGGAAATCAGGTGCCAGAATGTGCTACAGAGGTCACCACATACTCCAACACTTCTACAACAGAGTACTTGATGCCAACTGTGCAGTTTTACACGGGAACCGTCAATGTTCAGGCTTCTGATTGGCCGATATGGCCTCGAGGTTAGGGTTATATCGCCACCTGTTGGTCTGGCACACTCTCAGACAGAATCAGTTTTGTTTTTGCGTTTTCACTGAATACATATGAATGAGACTTCGGAGGATACTCAGTCCTCCAGACCATAAATGAACTTCTTCTTCTTCTTCTTATTATTATTATTCTAGCTCATCCAAACTTTTTTTTTTTTTGGGGCCAAACCCATTTCTACCTTGACCTAATGACTCTCAGCTAACTGCAATGTGGCTTAAAGAATGTCATGTGATCTTATTCTCAGCCTCAGTCAGACAGAACTGACGAAACCGTTTGTATGAAAGAGAAAATGTTTTCAGTATGTCTTTTTGTAAAAGGCAAGTTTCCTTTGACTGAGCACTTCACATATTTAGAGGAAGAATATTTCAGTTACAAAAGAGATCATTGTTCCTTACCTCAGTTAGTATTTTTACCAAACAGTAATATTACCATCTGCTGGTCACTCTGTGTCATTACACTATAAAATGGCATTACAGTTGATGACATGGTCAAACATGCACGACAATTTTGTGAGGGGAAACATCAGCAGACAGAGATAAAGCATAACCATCAAGTTGCACTAACGGCATATTTTCATCTTCATCCTTGTGAACTTATGCAAAAAGCATT
The DNA here is from genome assembly GCA_029783625.1 of Naso annulatus. NCBI lineage: Eukaryota > Metazoa > Chordata > Actinopteri > Acanthuriformes > Acanthuridae > Naso > Naso annulatus. The sequence goes on along the minus strand of JAPZDX010000020.1, from coordinate 7,842,381 downwards.
TTAATTTATTTGCTAAATTACAAATCAAGAGTTGCTGTTCACACATATATGTGTGTATATGTTGCTGTTACAGAGCAACTTTTCTGTTGAAGCAAAAATAAAAAATTCAACCTGATATAATAACCACAACATACTATATTTGGCTTCTAAATATTGTTCAAGCCACCATTAAGGTGTCTGATGGGAAATATTGTATAACAGGAATTTTAGTTCGGTGCAGTTTTTGTACTAAAATGACAGTTTGGCTTAGGGGACCAATCAGGAACTTAAACCCAACCACCAGACTTATTTCCTGCAAATTAGCTATGTTGAAACTTTCCATGTCTTTTGCTTTGAATTTTGAATTATTTCTTAAGATTTTTTGTTATGTTTTCATTTTAAGAAGATTTTTTGCTAATGTCTGGGGAGGTTTAGACAGACAAAAAAACACTTAATCGGGATTGGGGAAAGATCATATTTTTGATAAAATTAGCCAATTCCATCACCTCAAACACAACTGGAAATGTATCGACATCTCATTTTACAGATACTCTCTTCAGCAGGGTTGAAATAGGAATGAACTGTGGTCTCCAGCACTTTTCTGCTGCTTGACAATCGTCTTAGCCGTCACGCCACCATTCCCCCCTCCAAATTCGCAGGTGAAGTCATGTGGGATCTGAACCATGTCACTTTGATATGTACTGTAATGTTGCTACGAATCTGTGGTTTGCAGAGATGTACAACGCCAACATTTTATTTTGAAAACTAGGCTAGTAACTTTTGTCTGTATTCTGTAAATTGTAAGTAAATACTCACAACTGTACATCACTTACTTAGATTCAAGCATTTTGTACATTTCCCAGCTGATCACACCAGAAAATAAAAGGCTTTTTGTTTGTTTGTTTGTTTTTGTAAACAAACATTGGTGATGGAACAAAAGACATCATCTCGTCTTTGCAGAAGCTGCTGTTTTCTGTTGGAAATGATTAAGAACAACATGGGATTAAGTTTTATTAAGCTTTTAAATCTTTATATTTATTCATTTAGAAGTAATTCTCTGGTTTCTAACATATAAGCCCGTTGTACAAGGAATATTTTCGAGAGGTACAGGTTTTTACATTTGACTCTGTCATGTACATACACTTTGACTTTCAGATAGATTTTCAAACCAGGGAGACGTTGACCTTATAGCTTATGCAAGCATCAAATCTGCTTCATATTTTCCCAACAAATGTCAAAGGTAGCATTAAAGGGCACATGACACAGTCCACACAAATCACTATATCACCCAACCATCAAAGATAAGCTGAATAATCACATCATCAGGGAACACTCAGTGTGACCTCCAATCATCCAAATCCCCTTCAAACAGAAATCACTGAAATATTTATCCATGCATACATATATATATATACTATACATATATATATACTATATATGGTAAAAAATATAGCATTTGGAATAAATACTTCATATAATTTTTAGAGCAAACTGTCAGACAATACTTGTTATATATTTCTCACAATACTGTATGTACATGTATTTGGCTGAATTTACAGGAACAGATAAAATTATATACTTAACCCCATGTGAAACAGATCTGATTTCAGTTCTTTGGTGTTGAGCCAGTTATGAAACCTTGTAACATCTGGGTCACACTGGATTAAACATATGGATGAGATTTACTTTAAGATTTACAACACAGGCACGGAAGACTAGATAAACCAGATTTTTTTTTTCTTTTTCTCTTTTTTTTTTTTACACAGCACAGACTGGGTCATCCTTAAGCTGTCTGAAATGTGGGAAGCTACTCAGGCTCTTTTTTCTGTCCCTTAATGTGCAGACAACCAATCACGATTATTTGTGCGGCACAGAGTTAGTATTTGGAGTTTCTTGTGAAAATGCAGCCTCATTGTTGAGAAAATCTGCTCCTTTCTGACCTCAAATGATAATCAGATTAGTGAGCTAATTTTGAAAAATTTCCATTGTTGCTGAGTAAATGCAGCCACTGTATATACCACGATATCATCAAGATACTTTATATGATTGCTCTTTGTGTTAATATACCGTACATAGTCCCATATTAGCACCCACGAGTGTCTGGGAGTGATATTAGTGGTCAGCTCACACTGCAGTTCAGAAAAATATATGTTAAATTTAGCTTAGAAGTCAGCTCTATATGTTGTAGGCATGGAAATGCAGATTCATCACAAATCAAGCAAGCCAATTGATTTGGAATCCAACTTTCTAAATGTAAGAATACGAGCTGAGACGTTTAGTTTTCCGCTAAGAAATAAAAAGCTAAATACTCTCCAGAGTTCCATGTGATCTAAGTCTTAGACCACAAACTTGTCATAACACAAACAGACTGGACCATGATATAAACCACAGACATGGCAGTTGTTAAAATGAGTGGTATTCCCCTTTTAAGTCCACCTTCAGTAACCCCTGAAAGACCCCACTCACAATTTAAAGAGGCACTACAACAAATTTATACGTACAGGTCAGATGGCTCAACATGATGAGTAGCCTACTACTAAATAATGTGAAACATATAACAGTTTTTCCACAGGACTTTTCTAAAGTTAGTAAAATAACTCACATGATGTCATCAGAGTTATTGCAGCCTGCATTACAAATAATAAATATGGAATTTGAAGACATTTGGACCTTTACCATTCAAAATGATGCCATTGGTTGCACTGTGGGAATTGGAGTATCCAGTGTTTTTGGACTTTGACTCATACTAGGGGCTAAAGTCAGGGTATATCAGCCTCTATTGCCTTCATTTGACCAGTCTTTTTGAGAATATTCTGATGGCTTAGTCTCACTATTCATGATTCCTCTTCAGAGAGGTGAAAACACTGTTTACAGGTAAAATGACTTCTGCAGGGGCTACTGAAGGGCGGCTGTAAAGTTGTAAACATTGTATCAGACCAGGACTCCTGCTGTAAGATACTTTCGGATCGTGGGCGTACAACTGTGGAAAAGAAAAGAACTTACTCCCTGAAACACATCTAACCTGTAAAATGAAGGATGGTCGTCTGATTAAGGCTAGACCAAAGCCATCCTCCCTACCTTGTTTCTGATTGAAAAGGTAGTATTTCATTGTATTGCTTCTGTTAGGGCTGCAAACCATAAACAGCCCTTTTCCTTCTGTTTGAACATCTTGTCAGATTCCCATTTTGAACGTGAATTCCTCAAAGCAGGAATCAAGTGATCTAGTGTTGGTAACTTGGATCTTTGAGATCAAGATTTTCTTAGTTATTAAATATGTTAAGTCACACGTGGTAAAAATATCTAGATTCATTCCTATGTCTGTCATATTCACTGACAGTCAGTGTCTCTGTTAGTCCTTTGATCCATGCCGGTATAGTTGGACTTGCTACATTTTTTTTGGAATGTATCACAGCCAGCTTTACATTCATTGTGCATTTCGTAGCAGTTGCATACATGATTTGATTTGAAACGAGCAGGCAAACAAGAGACATACATTTATATTTGAACTGAGGGATGGAGAGAGACAGAGAGAGAGAGAGAGAGATGACGTGAGAAAAGACAGTATTACAACATACTGTTGTTTAGTGCTATAATACAGCCAGCAGGGGGAGTAACTGTGTATTTTCATGCAGCACCTTCCATCAGTACAGTCTTACTAGAAGACTTTTGTCTTCCTTTGATTATGTTGTGATTATAAAAATCGTTTCTTTTGTCCAACAGAAACATTTCATCTCCAACTGAAACGTGTTTTTCAAGAATTCAGAGATGATGATCACCCATGTCCTGAATGTTAAAAACATCATCACCGTGGCAAACATAATGTATTGAATGATGTGAGATATCTAATGAATGATGGGAAATTTGACCGGAAATTCAATTCTTTAATTCAGATCTCTAATTTGCACTTTTGGAGTCATGTAGTTTCTTCTGGACATCGATATTAGAGAGGACTATTTACTGTACACAAACATAATAAAAAAAGTGCAGTAGAAAATACAGTTTCTGTGTTTAGGATTATAATCTGTCGGAATAACATTCTACATATACTGTGTTTCCAATAATGGCTTATGTCCAAATATGAAAAGAATGATGTCAATGTCATTAAAGTAAAAATAGAAATTATATTATATTTTATTATATTTAAAAGGTAGATCATGTGCTTAGTATTTTGCTTGAGGAGCTAGTTGATGATAAGAAGCAGCAGTTCGTTGCAGTATCTCGTCATCCACTTGCTATTCCATCTGTCCACTATCTCTCTTCATATTCTCCCTCGTGTAAAACCCTGTCAGTCACACTTGTCACTATGGCATCGTCTTATCACCGACCGCCCTCCTTTGTTTTCTGTCCACTGAGTGGTAAATGCAGCATATCCATAAACACCCACAGGGCATGTTGGCAGAGATGTGGAAGAAAAATGTGGGCATACACTGCTGGACATTCCAGTCTCAGAAGTTTTATACGTAGTTTCATGGTAAACAGAGTTGAATACATTTTTCCACTGGTTAAACAGGGTTTAATATGATGTCATCATGTCCACAATTCAATATTTTCCCTCTTTGTTGGTGGGTAGAGGGTCTTGGAGATTGAGGGGTTGAGGGTCGGCTAGCTGGAGAGGTTTGGAGATGTAAACTGGGTCGACCCGGCTCAGAGGAGGTCTGTGTTAGACGAGGGCTCAGAGGCGCGGGTCTCAGCGTGGGCCTTCAGAAGGTCAACTATATCTTGGTGGGAGGCCCCCTCTGCCACCGACTGTGCTGTCTGTCCATTCTGGGGAAGAACAGAGGGAAAATGTCACAGCTTCACACCAAAGACATTGCAGTGACTTCTTTTATCCTGATTGGGGCAGTGTTGTGTTGCTCTATATCTATCAGCTGGACATTACGTTACACATACCTTACACTGCTGAGTTATGGTTTCTTAAAATGAGTCTTCGCATTTTGCCTCTCCTTCTCCAACATTGAACATCAAATTATGCAGCAAATATTATATTATGTCCACAGTTAAGTTTCTTTGAGTAATGTGGAATTTATCTGTGTTCAAAGACAGGGTTACATAATAAGTATGGCGAAGGTTTAGGTGGGAGAGACAAGTAGGGGGAAATATTCCAAAGCATACAAGACAACATAAAATGCAAAGGAATATTAATGTTGTTTTGACCAACACAAGGAAATACTGTACGACACAGAAACACTAGTTTATTTTTCTTTCATATTCTGACATGTTAAACAATCAGTTTTAACAATATTCACAAGCTTTTAGGGGATCTGTCTATCGCTGATCAAAGTTGAATGGATGATTTAGGTGTCACTGACTTAACTGATACCTGGACACCAGTATAACGAACAGTGATAACCAACTGTTTGCCTGCACATTCACCAATATTCACCAATACTCTCTGGTTTATCTTTAACTCATCAACAACTCAGATATTTGTCTCTAATTACACCCAGCATAGTCATTACTAATGGAACAATTCTGGTTCTACAAGCAATAATCAAAAAATGCTAAATCTGTATTTGCATCCTTGAGGACAACATTCTTCCTCAGATGTCGCTGAAGAAACACATCGCTCCAAAATTCAAGCTTCACATGCTGACTGACCCTGCATTGCCTCGTGTATCTGCTCGTAACTTCCTGCATCTTCCTCACAGCATGTTCTGGTATCTAACATTTATTGTCCTGATCAAACACTGGATATCAGATATTACAGCAAACAGAAATAGACAAGGCTGCGCACAGACAGCTCTTGTCTTACTAGGACACAGATGAGAACACTGACGCTCTGTGTTAGATTTCCCAAACCTGTGGAACAAACTGCTTGGTTTACTTGACTGCTAATGTTTGTCCCCCTCGACCACACAATGCAGTGTGTCCCTGGTGTTGTCGTGGAATCATGCAGCAAACATTCTGCCAATGGCACATGATTGACACAAAGGATGGTTGCAGAATAGAATAATCTTCATCCGTGTGTTACACTCAAATCCAGGCTGAACAAACTTCTGAAGTGTTGTATGTAAGACGTCTCATGTTGATCACTGCGGACACATGGAGTAAGGTGTAAAGCAAGTTTATTATAGTGTAAACTAAACTATAACTAAAAAAAAACTTACCGAAGTGATATTTTGTAGTTATTAAAAGTAACAAAACTTAAGTAAAAAATAAATGCATGAAATAGATTTGATTTGTGTTCATTTATTTGGTCAAACTTGTCAACAAACAAAGTATGCAGAAGCATCGGTGCAAACGTTTATTGAGACTGACGATGCTCATATTGCCTTCACAAAATGTTGTATTTTTAGTGGTAGACCTATTCTGAACTTTTTAAAACTTGCTCCTCTTAACAAATATCAGATATTCCTCCGTATTTAATTAAAAAAAAATAGAAAAACAAACAAACAAATCCACTCAAGAATCTGAATGAAATCGAATACAAAGATTAATTAGAAAGCTGTAATAAAGCTGCTCTGAAGCTCCACCCACCAAAGACCATGGAGGTTTAGGTGTTAAATCTGTGTTAGAAGTGACAGCTGAAGTGATGATAGTTGCCTCCTTTGGGAGCTTGAATCAAACCCCACAGCTGGATGCGGGTGAGGAGCAGCAGCAGTATTGCGACAGCGTTGACAGCAGCTCCTTTACAGGATTGTTTGTAAAGTGCACAGGCAGAGCACAGCACCAGTCTTAATATGACCGCCTTAGACTGCAGAGGGGACTTGGCAATCTAGAGAAATCAATGATGTACTAGGTTGAACAATCAATCTACCGAATGTGTGCCATGCAGCAGCTACAAGCCACCTAACGCTGACTGCAGGGGCCGCCGAACACTCAGCAACAGATTCTACAGTATGTGTGAGCCAGGCACCAGACGTTGTGTGACCATTCACACAGAACAAAATAACTAGCTGTTAAAATGAAGCAGTGATCCCTGGCTTCTCAGTGAAGAGTCGCCATAGTCCAAATTAAGCCAAAGACAGCAAAGACAGGAAGTCTCAGGCTTTTGCCTCCAGCTTCCCCTCAGCACGGATCACTCGCTTTCTTTCAACGTGCTTCAATATGTCAATTAGTAACTGTGGGGGTAAGAGGTGAACCCATGCTGAATCCAGGTTATTGCCTGGAGAGAAAGTTTGCTTTACCCCCGTATTTAATATATGAGGTGCTAAAAAACAGAAGGCAGCTCAACCCAGACATACTCACTGACAGACCTGTCATTTATATAACACTGTGATATATTTTAATTAAACCCGACAGCAGCATCACATTAAGGCAGCTGTGTTTACTCACAGGAAGGGATGCTCAAACATCAGTGGAGCCACAGCTTTAATACAGTGAGTGCAATGAGTAGAAAGGGTTAAAGGGATTTCTTAATTTCTGTTCTTTTACAAGACAAGAAAAGATAAGGACAATCTTAACAGCATCCTTAAGAGGTTTTACATGTCAGATCGGATGGGACATCACTAAGAGAAAGACATCTCACCTTGTAAACCATCTTTGGATAAGAGCTGAAACATCTTAATTCTACAACACTCCAACACACGGCATCATTTTAACTTAACAGTACGACAGCTTACCTTATCTGTAAGGCTCAGGTCACAGCGGCCCGTCTCCAGCAGCAGACGAATGATGTGTTTGTGTCCATGTTCACTGGCGCACATCAGGGCCGTGGAGCCCTCGCGGTCCTGGGCATTTACATCAGCACCGCAGTTCAGTAGCAGCTTCACCATGGCAACGCGGCCGTGGCACACCGCAAGCATGAGTGCCGTCTGGCCCGCCTAGAGAAAAGAGTGAGAAATACGGAGGATTAGAATTACACATTGAGAGGCAAGTATGAGGAAACAAAAGACAAATGAAGAGAGAGGAAAAGAGAAGATGAACAAGAAGATATGTCTGAAAGTCTCAATAAAAAAGGGATTTTTACAAAGTTTCTCACTATGTTTTCAACATTAGAGATGTTTCCCATGGCTTGAGCATGCTTTCCTAACTAACAAGCATGCAGTTCATCTCTATTTATACATCTTGTTTCATCTTGTTTGATGGCTTGCTGTTGAGAAATAATGGCTGAAGTTATGGTGTTTTCCTGCAAAGTGAACCACTTCTGAAAATTTCAAAACAAGCCCTGATTCCCCCAGATGATTTATTGAATACCAACACTTACAACTTCCTTTACTGTAATGATATACAACACATTAAATCCTTTGTCGGTTATGTCACCGGTAGAAAAATGTACAGGCATATATATTACCTGTCGGGAGCAGGCATTGACCTCACCCAGTTTTAACAGTTGTTGGGCCACTTCCAGGTCATCAGGGCTCTCAGCCGCCGTCAGTGCAGCGAGCATCACTGGAGTATAGCCAGCTTTGTTCACATTGTCTGTCTCACAAAGACCTAAAACACACAAAAAATATGTTTTACCATGTCAAAGACATTGGTTAAAATTGTGTTTTTGCATTTATGCTCATCTTTTCTGTATGTGTGTGTGTGTTTGTGTGTGTGTGTGCATGTATCTCACCTGTATCCAGCAGCAGTTTGACCACAGGGAAGTTTGAATGCGACACGCTGTAGTGTAGGGCCATATTCCCATTGCCATCCGTTAAGTTCACTACATATGGCAGGAGAGTGGGTGTGGTCAAACCCACTTGCCGCAGGTATAATCTGACTGTATCTGCCTGCGAGTCTTTCTGACTGGAGACCCTGAACCACTCCTTGTACAGCACCACTAAAACCTGACGCTGAGGAGAGAGAGAAAAGATAAAAATGAAATAGCCTCCCGTGGCAGCAGTTTTATTGCTCCCTGAACATATTTTTACTGTTTGGGATGTTGAGCAGCTTGCATTTCAGCTTGAGGAACGGCACTGTAAACCACATTACTCCACATTACTCTACTCATTGAAATCTAAGGGCTAAAACAGAACATTAAAAGAATTGAAAATTCCTTTTTAGAAATTAAATTTGGACAGTGAAGCATAATTTCTCCAGTGCTCAAAAGAAGACAACTTACAGAAACCTGCAGTTCATCCAACATTAACTTTGTATTGATTTTCTTGAACAACCAAAAAAATTCTTACCATTTCTTTATCGGGGGATGAGACCTCCTCCATGCGGTCTTTTACATAGACACAAGCATCTATAAAGCTCTTGTCAACTTTCACCCTGGAAACAAAGACCAGACGACACAGTAAGGAGTAGAGAAAAGATAACTTTTTGAATATCTGTTGAGTTGAGAACTTACAAGCGGAACAGGAGTGTTTGCAAGTGAGAAAACATCTAAATTTAACCCAGTGCACTCCACATCTGCTTTTTCCATACTTCCATACTTGTTTTTTTTTACTGCTTTTTCAGGTTTAATGTGGAAATACCATCAAGTGTGCATAACATATGGCCAAGAGACGGTTACTTTGGTTCTTGTGCAAATTCTGTCTGGGAAGAAAACAATGGAAGAAAAAAATTCCTTGTAGGCCTCTGCAGCGTACAAACACATCAGTCAGCAGTCTGACACGTTGATGGCACATGCAAACCTCGATGGTAACAGTTTACACTGATTCACGGCCCGATAATGTGCACCAAGTGCTCAGACTGCTCATTTATCATGCACAGTCATACTGTACATCTCAAGCAGCCCTCAACCTGAGTCGATGACACTCTTACAGTGCACAGCAATAAAACACACACATGTACAAGCACACACACATGGATGTGATCAGACAGATGCTGAGTGATGAGTTAATTTAAGTCCTGCCTTCTCTCAGAGGCCCTGTCTAGTGTCTGGCCCCAGGGCCCGCACAACCCTGTCCACACACCTGACAGAGACGTGTCAGCGAGAGCGAGGACGTTTTGTCCCCGAGCCCTGACACTCGAGGGAGAGAGGAGTGTCTGTTTGTCTGTCTGAGGCCTCTTTTACACTGAGAACAGCTTATACTGAAGTGTGTAGGGGCAAGCCGTGTGTGCTTGTGTAAAGCTGAATGTACTGTACATTAAAGTGTGTGTGGAAACAGGTGTGCATTTAGTGCGCATGAAACAGAGGCTTACGTTGTGTAAGTAAGGCAGTGAGTCTGTGCGAGATATTAAAAGCTAAGCAGTCTGAGTAGGTATGAGTGGGCTTTAATTGGATTTGTGTGTGTGTGTGTGTGTGTGTGTGTGTGGGAGAGAGAGAGGCCCACTGTATATTGAAGTATCATTCAGCACCTGCATCAGAGAAAGTATGTAGGCTGTGGCTGGACACAAAACAAAGCCCTCACTTGTGCTTACTGGACATCATGCGCGCTGTAACTTTGAACTTG
>JAPZDX010000020.1:7813218-7824543 GCA_029783625.1 Naso annulatus | reverse complement strand
TGTTCTAATTAAGTGTATGTGAGAATAGGAGAAGTAAAATGAGTGTTTCAGCATAAACCAGGGGGTTCTAACTCACACACAGGCCTACCTTGTTCTTGCTGTTTGCTGGCAGCAGCAGCTTTCTGGCCTGGTGAGTAGAAGGCAGAAAGGACGCTGAGAGAGCTGACCAGTTGACTTTGAATTGAGCTCATTTTGGAAGGACCAGGCTTCCCTGCTGGTTTCCTTGTTGTTGCTGCAGGGACTGTTTTTCCCACAGGCTTGGCTGTTGCTCCTTTGCCTGCCTCTGCTCTTTTTCCTGCCGTCTGTTTCTGTGTGCTCTGGCTCTCCTGCTGGCTCGCCGTCTGTTGAGTTCCAGAGCTGCTCCCCAGCTGTGCCCACTGCTCCCCCAGAAGCCCTGTTAACCGGGTTACGACTTGGCCCAAAGCCGCAGGAGATGTTGGTGAATCACTGGAGCCTCTGCGAGGGGTCTGAGCCTCGCCAGTGTCCCGACTCAAGGCTTGGGCTTCACTGGAACCCCGACGCTGGGCTGTTTCACTGGAGCCTCTACGCAGTGACTGTGTCTTGCCATCATCTTTGTGAGGGGGCTGAGTCTCACTGGAGCTTCTTCGAGAACCCTGAGCCTGAGATTGGGTGTCAGATGACCCCTGGCCGGTTGTGCGGGCCTTAGTTTCTCCTGATCCACGAGTAGCAGTCTGTAATACACTGGATCCCTTCTGTGGTGCTTTCAGCTCTTTTGAGTCCTGTCGAGTCTGAGACTGAGGTTGAACTGATTTGGCATGGGTTTGGACTTCACCGGAACTGGCAGTTGTGCCCTGAGTCTGAAGTTTTGATGGAGGTTGTTTCTCACTAGACTCCCCAGGGGGCCTCTTTGCCAAGGTGTGGTCCTCAACCTTAGGCAGAGATGGGTCAGACTGTTTTATCTGTTGTTCAGAAGGCTGTGTTAGAGTTTGGACCTCTAGCTGAGGTAGACCCTGTACCTGCACCTGGGGCTGGGTTTTTGTCTGAGGCTGGGGCTGCTGGGCTTGAGTTTCACTGGATCCCCTACGAGGCCGAACAGGTGCAGGCTGGAGTTGAAGAGTTGGAGGCTGTGCCTGCTCTGCTGAGAGCTTGCGGCCTCGCTGAGGTCGTACAGGTACTACTGTCTTCACAGCCGCATTCTCTGCTGTTACTACAACAGTGTCAGTTATTACAACTTCTTTGACTGTTGCACAAACAATCTCATCATCTTCTCTTTGTTTCTTTTCTACTGTCTCTAGTGCAATCCGTTGTGTTTCAACAATTTCTGTTACTTCACTCCTTGAAGGTAAAATTTCTTTTGCATCTGAGTGATTTTTTGCTGTAATTGTTTCAATCTTAGATTCGGTATTTTCTTCTGCTGAAACAAGTGGACTGGTACGGTCTTCATCCTGGCTGACAACATCTGAAACTACTGTTTGTTCAGTTCTGCTTTCTATAACTGCAGTTGAAGTATCTGTGACAACTTTAACAAACACACTCTCAATTTCTACATTATCTCTTTGAGTTCTTTCATCTGCTTCCTTTTCCTCCTCTCTTTCACTGACCACAATGCTTAGACTCTCGACTCTTTCACTGGCTGCACTTTCTCTAACTGGACTCCCTGCTTCTGCACCTCTGGCTGGATTTTTATCCTGGCGTCTGTTTATCTCTGTCTCAGTCTGCTGGTCCATCCTCTGTGCTTCCTCAGTCTCTGTCACCCTGTCCACAGTGTCCACTCTCTCCGTCTCTGTTCCCCGGTCTACACTGCTGGCCCTCGGCCTCTGTGGATGGTCTGTTACAGTCTCTCTCTCTGTTTCTGTGACTTGGTTTACCCTTTCCGCTACAGGCGTCTCAGTCATCTGATCCTGTGTAGCGATCCTCTCAGTCACAGTACCCCGTTCCATGCTATTGGCTCTGGGTCTTGGTGGGCTCACAATCACTTCTGCCTCCATCTCTGTCACTTGTACATGTGTGTCAGTGTTACTAGTGTCTGCTTCTTGATCAATACTTCCAGTCCTTGGCACAGGTACACACACTTCAATACAGATTCTGTCTGTGTCTGTTCCCTGATCTATTGTGCCAGGTGATTCCGTCTCTGTCTCTTGGTTAGCAAAATCTACTCTCTCTGTCTCTGTCCCTGTGTCTATACTCTCTCTTCTTGGCCTGTTGTTTGCTTCTGATGTAGACACCTCCACTCTTATTCCCTCACTCAGTTGTATTATTTTCTCCTCTTTTACCTTGTTTTCCTCTATTTGCTCTTTCAGAAGAGTGTTAGTTCTATCCAACTCTTGCCTGGTTTGATTAAGTTTAGCCTCCAATGTCATGAGCTTCTCCTGAAGCTTCTGCATATTGTCTGGGTCCACAAGTCTTCCTCCTTTTGCTGCATTACCATTTTCAATACTGCTAGTCTCAGCATCTTTTATAGCCACCATAAGTGATGTTAATTCTGGTCCAGCAATGTTCTGTGATAGCTTTTGCACTGCTTGCTCCAGCGGACTCTGTAATGTCTCTTTTTGTTTGTCTGATTTTTCTGATTGAGTTGTTTGTCTCTTCAATTCTTGCTCTGATAACACACCCTTTTCTCCATGTGCTGAAGAACCCATAAAAGATTCCTGATTTTTTTCCTTCTCTTTTGGTAACACTCTGCTTTTCTCTGTTACATCTTGTTTCGTCACCAGAGTTAAGCTGAGTCCCACTGAAGGTCTTTGTCCTTGTGGCTGAGTGTGTGTCCCAGAATCAGAACTCAGTTCAGTAGTCGCGGATGATGTGGAAACCTGAGCTTGGGCCTGGGCTTGTAGCTGAAGCAGTAGTTTCTCTCTCTCCTCCCTTAGTGAGCATATCTGAGCCTTTAGTTCCGGGATGGTTTTTACCTGCTCTTCCAGCTCTCTGACCCGCCTCAGTGCCACTGTGATCTGCTGGTGAAGCCCTGTACGGTCCTGGGGAACACACCGTCTCTCTGTTATGTCCGGTGAAGCACGGAACATGTTCTCTGTTGAGCCACTCTCCGGTGTTCCAACATTACGGTCTGGACTGCTTGAATCAGAACCTTTCCGCTGCTGTAGGGTGATGGGCATGCTTGATGCTCGGAGCAGATTTGGTCGATTTTGAATTCCCACAGTTTTTTCTTCTCCATCCCGAGCACCAGCTCCTACCTCATCTCTGGGCTTAGCTGAAATATAGCCAATGCCTGGACTAGTTGCCCCCCTGCTGCTTTGGCTGGAAGTTCCCCCTTCACTTGCCCTGAAGTCGAAAATCTGTTGGACCTCTGTCACCCGTGATTTAGGCTTAGGCCCTAGGGTGGATGTTCCAGACCATGTGCTATCCTTCTCCTTAGGGGCAAGCCTGGCTCCATGCCCAGGGAGGCTGAAATTTCTGGGCAGTGTGCTGAATTTAGGTGGACCTTTGACCCTGCGTTGAATGTGGACCCTTTTGATGGTATTGCCTTTTTCAATATCGTCAACATATTTGAGGAAGTCCAGGTCTAGGTGAAAGCCATAAGGAGTTTCCACTGAGTAGGGCAACTGCTTCCTTTGAACACCGCCCTCATTGGCTTTGGTCTGAAAGCCGTTGGCTGTAAGGAATAAACATGAAAATCAATCAAAAAACCAATGCCTCTTTTCCTACTACTACAAATAATAATGACAATAATAATAGCTAAAATTATATGTGAAATTATACAACTAAAATGCATTTACATATGCATTAGATTGACAAAATAAACATGAACCAAACAGCAGATTCTCATCAGCATTATTATTCCTTTTCACCCACAAGTGCAGACAGCACAGGCTGTACTCTGCTGCACACATATTGCTTCATTATGTAAAACCATATCACTTACTGAGAAGTAATTATCATGCAGTGATTGTGTCACAATAAACTAATCAGCATGCAAAATGCTGCTAATGCTGTGTCAACTTGTGAGACATGGGTTCTTATCACCTGAAAAAAATGAACCCTTGGCTGCTTTTGGTTACACACAATAACAAGAAGTTAAACATTTTGCCCTTCATGTTATGTTAAAGCAATCTGAAACTACAGCATAAATTTTTCTGTTCACATGCTGCAGAAAAGTCTGATTTGTGATTTGCAAGTTAGAAGCAAGATGATTGTTTGTTTAAAGGCAGGCTTGGGATACTCACCACTTTTCTTGTCCATCATGGGAAGCAGAGTTTTCAGTCATCGACTTGTGTTTGCCTCAGTGGGAGCTGGCAGCCTGAGTATAACAGAAAATGAGAGAGCTGTGTGAAAAAATCTGAACTCTTATTCATCATCGTCATTTGAACAGAGCAGAATTCCCTATTCTGCCATGTCTAATTTTTGCAGGAGAATGACAATTCTGTGAAATCAAATTACAGAAGTTAAACAGTGTCTGGTCCTTGTAGGAAAGGTTCTAGACATTGTGCAGCTTAAAACATGAAAAGCTTTCTCTCTTGAAGTTACTCATTTTCCAAGATTCACTATTTGTTTTCACTCACTATTTCTAGTACATCAACTAAAATATGATACCTGCTCAGAACATTTCTCAGATAAAACATTCAGTAAGTTATGTAAGACAATACTCCAGTCTTAGTGAGGTTGTTAAATCGAACCTATGTTATTGAAAAAGTATTTAGGTAAACTCTAACACTAAATATTAATAGCACAATGAGGGGATAGGCAGTGTTACTGCACTCATTAACTTTGTTTGTCTTGCTGAGGAGTATAATAAAGTCAAACTAGGAAAGCCTGGATTAGAACACATTCTACTTCGTGCCACTTTGGATCATTTGTTCCAGTTGAAGAAGCCAAGAAACCACAGCCACTTTTTGTTTTGTTTTGTTTTTTTGTTACAATGAGTGTACTGAAGAATAGAGGTAACTGAGATGGAAAACAATTCAGCAAATGGAGTCAAAACTTTAAAGCTTCCTAAAGCTTCCTAATATAATATCCTGTACAGCTAATAAAAGCCAGGCCATTGGTCTAGATTTCAAGGGAGATGCACAGTTCAAATCCACTAAATGAAAAACTCACTGTAAGCCCTTGCAGCCAAATATCAAGTTTAAGGCTATCTGGCAAATGGGCACACATTATTCATGCAATTTCCATGCAAATTTGTGTCAGTGGAGAACATATCTGCTATGTTGGGGACATAGCACACAAGCGCCTGAAGCTGTTTTAATAAATGCTGCAATTCAACTTTCACATGTGAGGCGGTTTTAGAGGTGTAAATTAGCATTTTCATTATTTTAAGTAGGTGGCCCAACAGATGCTACGTATTAAGACTTTTTTTCACACCAGACTTTAATACATCATATTTTATTATGCCCTCAGGTTACAAGTTAGTGCAGATGTTACGCGATACTTTCCTACAAACAGTTAATAATGTAACAGGGCATTTTGCTTTAATGGTGTTTCCTCTGTCATATGTCGTTCCCTTTTTTTTTTCCATTTTTACACTCAAAGATAGAGGTCTCATGGGAATATGGAAACACGGCCTTGAAAAAGGCAGTTTCCCATTTAAAATGACTGCTTTGATGTCTCGAAAGAATAGGAACGTACACCTCCACACACATCACACCACTTCCGTTTGTGACACTGGAAAAGCTGTCTATCGCAAAAAAGATGAGACAAACTGGCTGGCATTTCCTATGTAGATAATTTGCCATTTTTTAATCAAATTTCCAACTCACTTTGTCCCAAATGGTATTTCTAAAAGTCACCTACATTTTATTGCTTGTGAAAGAGCAACTACAGTAGGCTAATAGACTGAAGTAAAATTGCATTAAGACATCCATTGTGGGACATTTGGAGGTGTTTGTGGGCTTGTATAACACAGTACTCAACTGATATACAGTAGTTTAGAGTCCTGGCCACAGGGTAAGCTGTGCATTGTGCAGTGCTTAGTAGGGACATATTGCAAGGCAAGCATTACATGAGCTGGCAATGTAATCAATCAAACTGACAGCCAGTCCACCCAGGGACCCAAACAGGAACTGTCACAAGCTCCGTTTGGCCCCTGCCTCGTCTTCATAGATGGAGCCTTACAAATGAAAAGAGCTGGTGACCTGCATCAGATTTGTTGTATCTGTTACAGACGACCGGATACACACACACACATACACACACACACACGGATCGACTGACTGACAGCCTCTGCACAGGATTTGGCACCATGTGATTGCTGCCAAGGCAACCATTCTTCAATCCACTACTTCTGTGTGTCCCACAAGTGAGGAGAGCACAGGCATTCCTGACTTCTCCTGATGCTTAGTGCGACCAGGATCAGCTCGCTGTCCTTAAGGCTTAATTAGCTGATACGGGAGCAGAAGAATGCAGCTCATAATTGCTGAGTGAAGTACAGGCAGACCCCACTGGCAATTATACACAGTGGGCAGGCAACAAAACCACTCCTTAATTGGATCATTACTGAAACAGAGAGACAGAGGTAGAGTGAGAGAATAGGGAGGGGACGTGGGGGGGTGGGGGGGTGGGGTGGGGTGGGGTGGGGGGTAGCTTGGCTGGAGAATACAAGGAAAAAGGGAAAGAATTAAAACTTCAAATTGGCAGACGAGTATGACAGGAAGAACTGAAAAGGATAAAAATGACAGAAAAGATTAAGCTTTGACAAAAACTGTTACAGAAAAAATCAGCAGCTAGACAGAACTGCAGAGAACTTCCGTAATGAGGAAGAGTCTACCTGACCTTCCCCACAGTGCAGTTGTGGGAATTCTTTAAAGTTTCCTCTTTTAATTAAAGTCTCTCTTAATCCTTGTGTGGCTAATGAGGGCCTTAGAGCAAAGGAAAAATTGTGTTGTATTTGGGGAGTTTCAGCATGGCAATATTACTGATTACCATAAATCATGAGCCATAATATCAGTTTATAAAATTCGACTGGTAATGCAAAACTTTATATATGCAGACAGTGCTGGTGCAGCATGGTGAGATTATCCATGTTAGTTATTGGATAAACACTGGAAGCCCCTGATGACACTGATGATACACGATCCATGCTGGATTACAGTTAAAATGTCTATGAGCTGAAAGCTCATAAAAGCTTTGCTAATCCAAACTGATAGCGTTCGCTAAAGGCTGTGCAAAGCTAAAAAGGATGCCCCGGGTGTGTGTGTCCTAAACCGTGTTCGCATGTGTCAGTAACAATTTAGTCACTCGCTCTCTTTGTCAGTGTTTGCTTTTGTGTGTGTGCTTACAATGCTTGCAGTGTGTAGGTTTATGCGTGTCTGACTGAGTCACTATGTTGAAGAGGAAACACAAGCCAAGTCCCATGCATGCACATAACCCCTAAGAGGACATGCGACAATCTCTCAACACCAATCCAATAACCGTAACAGCTGGTCAAGAGGCGACGACATCGGTAATGTGGGGCCCGGAAGACAGGAGTAATGAGAGTACAATAAATAGGCTCATACTGACAGCCAATAGTTTTCATATGTCATCAGCGTGGAAACCTCAACCGCAGTAATAAAGTTATTTTCTGAGGGTATTTTGGAAAAGAGACTCAAGGAATCAATTAAATTCTCCATGTGGTATTGTAAAATGTCAAAGGGGAAAAAAAAAAACACAATTTCAAATGTTTTTAAGTTTCTGCAATCACAGCATGTGATGATATAAATTAAGGTCACAGTGACTGCCATGCTTTTCAGATTATACATATACACACACACACACACACACACACACACACACACACACAACAGACAAACACACGTACCCAGAAAATTACTGCTGCCCCAACCTACCAAGAAGGGGGGAAGGCATTAATTGAATGTCATGGGTCATTACATTGAAGTGCCTGTGTACTGGAGATTGAATTAGTCTGATACACTGACACTGAGCAGGCTTAGACAGAGGACAGGCCAACAGGAAATAAGATTGGAGAGCGCAAGCAGGGGACAGGAGTGGGCGTTTGGGAGAGAGAGAGAGAGTGAAAATGAGGCAGAGGTGGGAGTGGCAGCTGTTCACACTCATATCTCAGACATGCAGAGCGCCTTTACCGTTATGTTCCCCTCTGTTCCAGCACTCCTTCTGTTATTTTCTGTCCCATACTCTATCATAAAGAAAACCTCATGAATGCATTACTATCTTTTGTATAACACACTGAAGCACCGCAGCTGCAGCTCTGAACGCGAGTGTTCATCAGTTATGTGAAAGCAGCAGTGGGAAGAGAAACAGCAAGACAGCAGCAATAACACAGGTCCCAGGTCCTTATCACAGCACCAACATGGGAGCAGCTATCTCTGTTTACCTTTATACAACCCTGAGAACTTAACCAGGACTGTCCAGCTTAATAAACCAACTTCCAGCCTGAGAGTTGAAGCAAGAGCACATGTGCAGACAAACACACAGATAAGCACATGTTTATGCATATTCAAAGTACTGAAGTGAAGTGCTTCTGCTGTACATTCTTACAGAGTGCAATTTCAACAAAGCAGCAAAAAGTGGGATGCCATGTGGCACCACAGTTGAAGATTACTTTTCAAACTAATCCGGGTGTGCAAAAGGCACACTTTTAATATTTAAAACCGTCTGAAGACATGTTTAAATTTACAGTAAGGGAAATTAAAAAAAGCACTTTCTTGCCTCAGCCACTGCATCTCCACAGAACTTGCTTTTCATGATTTAAAAGCTTTCACTGATCAGGTTAACCTCGTTAAAATGACAAGATATTGTCGAGAGCCAATCACACACGAAACAGATTTTTCTGTCCGTGCAGAACCTGTGAATGCTACGGAAGCCGAGCGCGGCCATGGTCGGTACTACCTTTCTCCATTCTGTTATCTAGAGATCACGAAAAAATCATTCGACGTCACGGGATAACGGCTTGTTTTCTCGTGATAACACAATAATTACATAAAAATGTAATTCATCCAGGCTAGTCTTCTCCTTAAATGACGAGTGCTGATCTCTAACAGAAAGGCAGTGCAATTTCAGCCTGTGTTAGACCTTGACTGAAGGACAATCTGATGCGTTGATCAATACTCCGTTATGTGACATTTTCAGCAAGCCTACTTACAGGTGTCAGGAGCCATCTATGTGCTGGCAGTGGTGGCACTACAGATCTCTCATAAAAATTATTAGAAAACATGAAACTATCATGTTATCATGTGAAAAGGAGTCATATTATACCATGACAACAATATGATTTTTTTCGTGATCTTGAGATCTTGATTTGAGGTACTCGCTGCTGAGTTTTGGATCACCTGCTGTGACTGTAACTGCATTTAAATGGGACAAAAGGGGGTTAAACAGTAAATAAAAACTATTTATCATGAATATATTTAGTATTTTGGGTTACATGGGTTTATGTTACAGATATATGCACACTACAGAGTGCACTTTGTGCTGTATTTTTAAGGCTACTATATGAAACTTTGCAAAAATTAATTCAGGAAAACTATCTCTATGCGCATGCCCACTAAGACAATGTATATTTCCCACTATTATTAGGCTCCACTACTCAGCATCCTTTTTATCCAATCACGATCTGCCACCCTCTTTCTTTTAACCAATCAGTTGTTAGCTGTCAAATTTGAAAGTGCTCTCTCTCTCTGCTATCATTGAGCTGTCATTCAGTGTGGGGAGTTTTGCTCAGCCCACCTCGAACCCTTCACCACCTAAATCAAGAAACTGGCCATCTTTCAATCAGAAGTTTCTACGGCATGAAGCATCACTCCCCTTCACCACCACCAGTGTCTCGGCTCCGGGGAAGTTCTCTTTACATAGGAAGCATCTAATCCACCAAGCTGCTTCCTAGATGATCTTCCTGTGGGGTCTAAGCACCAAGGACAACTTTTCCGTGCACAATAAATTTCATCTCATTTCAAAACTTGTCATTCTCTTTTATTCTTATTAGTCTAACCTGATTGAAATAACATTGGAGGAAATAACATAGTGTTACTTCTACAAATAAAAGTCAAATGAATCAACAATAAAATGTCCCATTTCTCAGTTCAGTACACTTGCTGCTACAGAATTACTTGGTCTGGTATGAGCAGTTTCTCATGGCTGCTAATGTTTGCAGATTTTAGATAAGAGGTCCTGAGGGGGCCAGAATTTTTCAAAGCACATGCTATGGGGCCAGATTTTTAAAACCATATAGCATTTAAATTTGCCTATTATTGTTAAATATAGTCATTTTCTGTCAAAATGGATGGTACTTTAGGTATTTTTTGTCTACTCATGCTGGTTTGACACTACATTTTGACATTTACCACTATGGCATTGTTAAGCAGTGGTTTCACTTCAAACAAATTAAAGATGCAACATTATTATACGTTACTTTTTCAGAAAGTTTCTGTTATGCATATTGTACTCTGCACCTCTTTATGTAGACATTTTCGGTGATACTAGTGTGAGTGAGGGACACTGCTGACGGTGCAATTAGTTCAATCGACTGAGTTTCAGGTGTGGATGACAATTTTCCATAATGACACACTACAGCACAGAGATGGCCCAGAGCGGCATACAGACAAAATTGAGGAAAATCACTGACAAGACCACTGAGAGCTGAGAGGGTTTCAGATAGCAGAACCAGATCAAGTAGAGGATTTTGTTTGAATCAAGATCATGAAGACAAAACTCTGAGACATTTTTCTGACATCTCAGTGCTTCGTCTGCGTGTGCTCTGCAGGAACAGATCAATCATTCTGCTCTACAAGAGCTATTTAAAGTTGGGGTAGGCAGTTTATCTTTGGTGTCATCGCGCTAAAATTCCATATTAACCTTTTAGCATATTGTAATTCAGATGGTCTGACAGAACACTACACTTCTGCACCTCTCCGTGGCTCTTTAAGCTCTGTATTCAGACCGTCATGGGGTATTTTCGGCCAATCACTATAATTTCAGAGAGCAAGTGTTCCTACTGGCTGCTCTGTGCTGAAGCTTCTTAGTGACAGGTGATGTTGCTACGAGCTGATTGGCTCTTGAAACAAGTGATGTGCCTTATCGGTCTTCGTCAGGTGATGGAAGCTGCCGCGCATTTTGGGTCAAACCACCATTTTGGGGGTACAACGATGAAAAAAAACACAACGCAAAGCATTTCCCTTAATTACAACCCTACTGAAAACTATCCCTACCTTATATGAAACTCTATAGCTTGAAATGAACAGATCAACAGTCAAACATCACACCATTAAAACCACAGGATGGATGTAGTTTTATTTATTTATTGTTTATTCTTCTTCACTCATTTGAACATAAGACGATATCTGTATCATAACAATGTAACATGCATGACTGTTTTATGTTCATGTTCAGAATAAATAAAACAGATGAACCACAATCTTGTTTTGAGGCTGATAAGAGGTTTGTTGTGACTTTTAATTAAAA
>JAPZDX010000020.1:7773154-7785623 GCA_029783625.1 Naso annulatus | reverse complement strand
CAATCAGAGGTTCCCAAAGTGCAATGACAGGTAAAGGTTTTCAGAGAATGTGCTGTTTAAAATCCCATCGGTGTGTTGCTTTAAGTGGATATGTTAAGTTGCAGCTTTTTAAAATTTTATGCACCTGATAGTGATGATGCAAAATGATGGTGATTAATTGGCTGTCTAGTTAGTGTAAAAAATTGCCACCAACTATGAACGGCATGTTAATAGTATTACTGTCTGTTCATAATGCAGTGAATAAGCAGCGATGGAGTGATTCTGGACAAAGTGTCTGTGTGAAAGACAGATGACATGACAGCTAGAGTGTTCATTCTCCATTCTCTCCGTCTCTTTTCACTTCCTCTTGACCTTTTCTGAGAAGCAATAGTCAGGGAAAGACAATAAGAAATGGGAAAGAGAGAATAAGATGGACCGAGTGAAGAGAGCGTGAATATGACTGAGGATGTGGTTTGTTTGTGTTTATGTGTGTAAGACGGAGGTGGGTGTGCTGTAAGAGGGTGCCGGCCACACATGTCACATCAGGAGGCCTGATTATCCACCAGGATTACACTTTAATCAATCTAAAGCACTAGTCCCTGTCTGCCACTGTGTTAATCCTATCAAAGGAGGGCTCTTTCTGCCTGTCAGCTTATCCTCTTCCCATTCACCACCATGTTAAACACCCCCACAAAGCTGAATGTCAAGAGTCAACCGGGCTTCGGCGTGGAGACGTCGGGCCCCCACTTAGCAGCCCTGCACTCATTCAGCAATAATTCATTCAGTATGAAGACGCTACAGAGAGGATTTTTTCATTGATGAGAACAATTAATTATGGCAAGGCATTTAAATGTTAACAGTGATGAGAAAAATAGTATTTACGTTTTCCGCCATCAATAATGGCTGCTGTATTAATTAGCTTTATGCTTTAAATTCATAAAAGGCCAGTTTAACCCAAGAAAAAACCCATTATAGTATCTTTAAAACCATTAGACAATTTATCAATTGCTCAGAAATCACGTCAGACGTTCTCTCTTCTGTCATTTATTTCTAGCTTCTCAGATACAACAATTTGCTGTTTCAATCATGGCGGAATGAAAACCTCAGGATTTTGGCTGTTGGCTGGGCAAAACGATCTCAAAATTATGACCCGACTATTGACATTCAACCCAATATCTGATATATGTGGAATGAAGCTTGTTAAAACCACAATCAGCTGATCTAATATCCATATAATATCAGCTGATATACTGGATATCAGAATTTTCTCACTCCCTAACATCGGTATCAGCATCAGCCCCTAAAATCTCTCTGAACACAAAAAACACATGCATTCAAAACACACACACACACACACACTCACACACACACAATGAAAGAATTGGTTTTAAATGTGATGAATCACATGAATGTTAAACATTTAGAAGTTTTTCTGATTTAAGCAAATCAAAACCACATTAATCCTTTCATGTTAAGAATTTTATCAGTTTTAACATCTGAATTTTCAAAAACAGAGTTAATGTCAGGATGCGAGAAAAAAAACGTTCATTCATTCAGTTTAATACATGCACCATAATGGGAGAAATGTGTGGGTCTGGGTTTGCTGTGCATGCATGTCTGTGATGAAAACCCCACTTTGGCATCTTTCATCTTTTCTCTCCCTGCCTCACTCTCAACTGGCTCTGATGAATGGATGGATAAAAGATGAGAGAACAGAAAGAGAGATGTGAAAGGAAGAGAGAGGAAAAAGAGAAGTCACTGTGAGACTGAGGTATGTAAAATGGAAGACACATAGCTTACAAGCATTCAGGATAAAAATAGCCAAGGAGTCGGAAGAAGATCTTTTTTTTTTTTTTCTCTGCAGACTCTCCATCCATTTGAACATGCTCGTATGTGTGAGGTTGGTGCGTGGTTTTAAAGCTCAAAAGGAGGAGGAGGGAGAGAATCATGTTTTTAGCAGCGAAGAAAAGAGATAAAACAAAAATACCTAATATGCATAACACAAGCTTCTAATTCAAAAAATACAACTCAGCATAAATTGACTGTAAATAAAAGACACAGATGCGCAGGCTTGTTTAGAAATCTTGCATCTTTTTAAGTGTAAATAAACAGATGGCCACCAACGATGACATGCCAGATAAGTGTGCAAAAACAGCAAGACAATCAGATGAAGACATGACAGGACTGGACCAGCACCAGGCATACTAAACACTACCCATCTGTTTAATCCTGGTGACAAATTGGGTTTGTTACTCAAGCTAGTTATTTCTCTCCATATTAAACCACAGTTGGCACAGTCGTTCCTAACTGAAATGGTTTAGGACAAATCTGGGGCTCTGGGTTGTGGCCAAATTGCCGCATTGCATAGTGAGGTCTGAAGCGGCTTAGTCAGCTGCATACAATGCACAGCGGTGGCATCGTGACACAGAAAAACAAAGCGTCAGTGGGTCACTGTTGGTTAGTGTTTGTGCCGTAATGCAGGCTGGCAAAGCATGTGATGGCTTAAGCTATCTACTGGGAGAGGGCATGACCACACAGCGGTAACAAAGCGTGATGGACTCAGGACATCAGTGATACGGCCATTTTTCTTGTTTTAAACAACTGTTTTCAGTTTTTTTTCCTCCCACATGTGCGATAAACAGTGGCGTTCTAAAGGGAACAATGGCCGGCATTCAGTTTTAAAAGTGTTTAAGAGAAGCCCTTGCTTACAGTCTTATTCATAGTCCCTGAGTGCGCTGGAGTATTGGGTCAACACAACAAAAAAATGTGTCAATGTCACAGATTAGAAATTTTGTTGTTGTCTGTGGCCTACAGAATCCTCAGAATCGCTAGCAGCTCTCCAGGGGTCTGTATCTCGGAACAGCAGAGCTTTAAATGAAACATTAACGCAAGAAAACATCATGTTGATGTTGAGGAGATTACAGGAATTACCTTCCTATTTTAGCCCGTTAGCATGTTAATTAACTCTGCTAATTACCACTAAGTACAAAACACAGCTGAGCTTGATCGAGGAGGTGCAACAGGAGAAGTCAAGGGATCGCAAGTTAGAACATTTGTAGCTTCTGATGCAATCAGTTGCAAATTTATCAATATTACAAATATTTTACAGGGAATGTAAAAACTTCACCTGCTGAAGAAACTTTAGAGAATCACTGAAGGCATTTAGATTCACTTCAGAAATATCTGTGTAAGACTGCACAGCAGTCCACCCTGTGGCTGTTTGGACATGTTTAAATCGCCACCATAATGAACCAACTACCATCGTCATCCAAGAAACCAGACCGGTGGCATGGCTACAAACACCCCTACATACATCCACAGCTTCTACAGCTCTTCTCATTCAGTGAAAACATGTCACAGCACACCTGACCTCTGCATTGCTGTTCACTGATTGCACACATTCCTCCAGGGCAGGAACCAAATGGCATTTCGAGTAGGTGTTAATTAGTCTATGTGCTGTGTTTGTTGGGGACATGTTCTGTACTGTTCTGCCTGTACTCTGCATCCATATGCACCGCGGAACTGCTGGTTATGGTACGTCCCTACTCTTGCCATGAGAATCTGAAACATTTATTACACTTGATGGTTACAATAATTCCCCCTGGCAGCCGACCAAGCAGGCTAATTTGAACAGGAAAGTTCTCTCCGTCCATTGTAAATGTGCAGTACAACCAGAGATCGTAGCGGTGAGGAAACTAATTTGCTCTGAGGCACGGTCTGGGCTCAGATGAGACTTTCATTACGACACTAATGTTGTTAGGGAAATATGACTGCGGTGCAATGAAATATACTCCAAAGATTGAGTATGCCGCTGCTACCGAAACCCTCATTCAAGATGTGAAATGGATCAGGATGTAGCCTCTGCTCTCACTCGCTCCTGTCTCACCTATCACCTCTGCCTCCTCTCATCATCTTCCCCTCTTGATTTTTTTCTTCCCCTTTCTAGCCTCAATCTTTCTTTCTCCCCTCCCTTCCTTCATCTTTCTGCATCTGATTTGCCAGATGCAAAAAGAGATGCCTCAGTGTTTTCAGGAACCCACTGCTGAGTGATAGAAATATCTGATTGGGGGGCAGACCTACATGCAGAAAGATAGTGGAAAAAAAAAATGTGGCCTCTGGAATGCTTTTGCTCTCATTATCTCTCTCCTTCGCTTACTAATTCATGCCTTTATTCCTTTAATGTCTCTCCACCAGGCCTCCCTATAGCGGGCATACGAGAGGTAAGCTGAAAGAAGGTCTCTGTCTCCCTCCACCCATAATCCCTCCCCCTTCAGTCCGACTCAGTCCTTTCCTATTTTTTTTTCCCCTCCAGCCTTCCTGCTTCCATCTATTCCTCTCCCTACCTCACTCCGTTCCTTCTACCTTCATTCAAGTCATTATCCTTAAAATCAAGCACAATATTATCCCTCTTGCTCTTCTTTCCATGTGTTTTTTTTCTCATTATGGCCTTTCCTCAAATGTAGCTACAGTAAACACCCCATGGGATCCTGTCTGTCTAGCAAAATGCTTTCGAGCAGCAGGATGAAAGGCTTGCAGCACTGACTCGAAATCAGGGGCTATCTGTTATCTGATTGGCTGACATGGAGAGCTGTCTGTGGATTTTAGTTACCGGGGAGAACAGGGAGATAATGGCACCGTGTCAGCAACTTCTGGAGCTGCAGGGGCCAGACGAAGATAGAAGTAGATAAAATGGCCAGTCATGGTGAGGTATGCTTTGTCAGAGGTTTTGTGCGGTCGCTGAAGAGATATTGGACTTTTTGTCTTTATTCCTCATAACCATATTCTTGGAATCATTTTATTAACAATATATCCAGGCTCTACATGCATCATTGTGAGGCTGTGTTTCCTAAAAATGAAACTCTCAGAATGTTTTAAAGCCCCTCCAAGGAACTTTCATTTTCTGTTAACTGAAGTGTCGTGTGGACAAAAGCGGTATTGCTTACTGTCATAAAGATCTTGTCTAGTGCGAGCGTTCGTTTTGGAAGAAAATGAAACACACGCAACACTTATTTGCTCAACACCAGTTTGGCCATAAACACAAAATATTAAAATTATCCAAAGAAAAATATCCTCCTGCTTCAAACCATGAATAGAAAAAAAAAGAGAGAGGTGGGGTCTCACAGACAGTGCTTTCTGCGAATATGGGGATCCGACACACACTGTAGAGCACATGATCAACAGCTTCCCCAAACACCGGCAAACGTGGTCTAATCGACCTGGATTATGCCATGTTGGCCTGGCTGGCCTCACTGGAGCCTGCAGGTCTAAAGACACACGCCAGAAGAAGAAGTGAAAAAGAGAACAGCAGATCGAACATGCTTGTCAACAACAAATCGTCTCCTCCGGTCTACGTGCTGTAAAGCTTTTCGTAGTGTTTACGCTGACTGATTGGACCAGACAAAGGCACTATAAAATACCTGGCAGTAATCTCCAATCTCCTCACCGATGGACTCATTTGCTGATGAAGGTAAGATGGGAGGCATCAGTATAAAGTTTAGACTGCTTCATAACCACTTCAAAGCTCCTCGAAGGGACTCCAGTAAACTCAGAGGAAATTGCTTTTTCTCTTGATTTACTAAGATGATGTGCCTTCTCCTGGAGTCAGTATTGTTGTAATCATACATCCACTGTCTAACAACAACACAAGTGCTTAAGAACGGATTCAAAATGCATTTTAAAACCAACATTGTCTTAAGAGTTTTTCACTAAATGTGTCAAAGGCGGTTAAGAAAAAAGGAATTACAGGAAAAAGGCAACAAGAAGCAATGTGGTGTAGGGTTGGTTAAAACAAACAAACCAATAGTGTACTACTTTTTACTAATGTAAACCAGAGCAAAAAAAAACGAAAAGAAAAAAACCTCACAAGGTAAATTTAATAACACTGACCAAATGACACGTAGCAAAACAAATGATGCAAAGCGTTTCAAAAAGAAAACGGCTTCCGACATTCCTGATTGACAGTCAGAAGAGGCCTAACTGATGACACAATCCGGCTGATTGGAGACATTCATGGTGGGTGTGCCAGTTCAAGTGCTGCAATCTGGTCTGATTGTGTTACAGTGACACCTGCGCCTCCTCTCGCTCCCTCCTCTTGAACCTCTGATTCTCTTTTTTAAATCTCTGTCGTTGAATACCAAGTAGCTGAGTACTGCCTCCATCTAAGGATACACAGTCTATGTGCAGACACCGAGGGCTGCAGGAGATGCATCAGAGGCCACAATTCTCAGATTAGCTGCGAAGGGGATGACTTCCATTCTGATGTATTTATTCTTAAAATGCACACATAAAGAAATGCAGCTCCTGAATTAGGACGCAGCTGTAGAGATACATTTTTCTTTTCAGGTACTGCCAGTTTAATTTGCCTAATTTTCCTGATTTCAGTCAATTTTTGTTTCTTTGCCTGCCTCTTACCTGTTGCCTGCCAGCCGTGCATGTGGTGCCTGCCAAGTCTGCTCTGTTTGTTTGCCTGATCCTGTTTGCATATCACCAACTAAAAGTGTCGCCCTGCATAAACTGTCTTTTCACTAACATTAGGATCCTATTACCGATTCCCAGGAAAAATGAATTGTGAGCTAATGTTACACTGCTGTTATATCTGAAAGCACGCGAAATGCTTTCATGTATTCAGCACAGAGAGACCTATGCTGCAAAATGTGTTCAACATACCATTTCACTGATGCATCTGGCTTATTACTTAAAGGTGGGTCAGTTGGATTTTACAGTGCTTTAAGTGGGCCAGTATGCACCGGTACACAGTACCCCCACTTCTGGATTTTACCCTTTGGCGTTCCGGGACTTTTTACAGCATACTGGGACCTCTAACAAGCTCCCAGTACTCTTCCCTGTCCTCTCTGTATCAGTGAGGGTGTCTCTTGGTGATTCATTACATTACGTGACACCCACCTTTCTCTTTTCTCACGAACTACGTGACGCTCACTTGTCTGTTGCTCAGAACGTAGACTATTACTTAATGATTTGCTGATACCGGCCATCCGATTCACATGCCAAGAGGTGAGTAAGAGGAGTACCAGCACTTATTTTTTTCCAAATACAGCACTGGGATTTTACTAAAAAATTAAAATATAGACATATACAAAATGAAACCTGCTCAATCATCACGTCTGGGCCTCTATATATGTATGGTGGTAACTGTGTATGGAGACACAACTCCCTCTGTCTGTATTTTGATGTTTTGGTTTCTTCGGGACGTTTCTGGGTGGGGAGGGGGTGTGTTTCCCCGTGCAAATCACGGCGCACAAGTGAGATTAAGAGCACAGCGGAGCACAGCGCCTGGACATGGTCTAGACCGGAGAAAGTTACGAATGCGGATATAGCCTGAAGAAAAGGAAGTACAGCCCTGTGAGGCAAAACGGCAAGCGGATAAAACTTGTTCCAGAGTAAGAGTGAGTCTCGTTTTGGCTTTCAGCTGCTTTGAAGCACTGACGCAGTGGCTGGGAAGAGCGAAGCAGAGTTTGCCCACTTTGTGATGGACAGGTAGGTGCTGAACACCGGCAGTTAGTTTGTTAGCTTGTTAAATTATTGATTTCTCCGGGAAACAAATTTTATATTCCTGTGTAACTTGCTGTGTAAAGTTAGGTCAGCTAACAGCAAATAGAATGTTATGTTTACAAAAAGGCAACGAATGAACTCTACTGACTCTACCTTAAAACTCTACCTGTCTGGCAAAGTTGCATTTACTGGTTTCAGTATTGTTTTAGTGAACATTCAGTACTGGGAACAGTCTTGACCACAACTGTGTTTTGTACAATACAAAACCCTGGCAAACACTCTGAAACACAAGTATCTGTCTGGTCCCTGGTGGGAAACAATTGTTCTAGCTGTTCCAACAAGACGCTCTGAGAAAGTAAAATGCACAAACACACACTAACAGGTGGAGGAGTGGACAGAGTTCAAGGCTCATTAAATCCCAATCAGGCAGCAGCTCCACTCAGGCCAAACACTCTGCAAGTCACACGAGAAAGGTTCTAACGGAGAAACACACAAAGACACAAACACACCGCTCATAACCTGATAGCTTACAAGCCACTGTTTGTGTGTAAGTGTGTGTGCGTGCGTGCGCTTAACACTGCATACTTGTGCAGTGTGATTTCCCTCTCTCACAGACAGTCATATGCAGTGGTGAGGAACTCATCGGTTGATCTACATTCCTGAGCTTCATGCAAACCATTAGTGCAAGCTATCTCACCACAGTTAGTTTGTAAGATGGCAGAACATCAAACAAGGTTGTGCACACACACACACACACACACACACACACACACACACACACAAATGCACTCTCTACCCCCTCTACTCGCTCTTCGTCTTGCCATTTTTTTTCCTCCCTTTTCATCGTTGTTTCATCTCTGCTTTTCGTGCGCTCTTCTTTACTTCCATCGTCTCAAATATGTGCTTTAACCTCTGGAAGAGCAATAACTACCTGAGAAACAACAGAGGTGTGTATGTGTGTGTTTGCACGAAGACAAAAAAGAGAGATGATAGAGAAGAGAGTGTGCAGCAAAACGATTTTCTCTTTGCCTTGCAGATGGGGGACATAAAACTTTCATTAGAAAAAAAATATGTTGTCGGATTGAGAAAGCATGTGTTGGGGTTGTTTTGGGACGGAGGTTGGGGGCTTTTGGAGTAAGAAACAAACACAAAAATAACATCACTCAGTACTCAGGTGCACGGAGGCCCACAAACAGGCACAGCAGAAAGAAATAATATGTAAATACAATTTGAATGCAATAAAAACAACATAAAAAACTGCACACACAAGAGGAATGAATACACAGTAGCAAAATCTAAAGCATCGCTCGCTCACACAATCACAAATGACCTTTAAATGAACGGCGCCAGAGCCTAAATATACTCTTAAAAGAAGAAAAAGAAATCTTATGTGTGAGGTGTAGTTCATGAAAGCAATTTGTGACTCAGTCATAACTTCATATGTTTACATATGAAATCCACAAACATACACAATGGGATACCTGTTTGTTGTCTGTATGCTTTCAACAAACTAGGTGGTGCATCACACACAGGACTCTCCACCAGGAGACTGAGGTTTGCGTCCCGATGAAATAAAAGTCAATGACCTTTCTCTAAACAGTAGTTTTAATGCCTCAGTCTAACTAGTCTGTGACTATGTCACGGTGTCAAACATGTTGTCAAACTGTGACAGACGATTTCCTCTACTAAAAAGACTTTGCTCATCACAAACAGATGCTAAAGGGGTACCAACTTTGTAAATAAGTGACGCCAAGGAGGTTTTGAGCAGCATGTTACAAGTTTAGAGGAGGAATATGTTGTGCGTGCGCGCACACACACACACACACACACACACACACACACACACACATTGAACAAAAAGGCTAGGGCCCAACCAACATGGTATTTTTGGGGAGGATGCCAATACTGATATTAGAGTGCAAGAAAATTCCGATATCTGATATATCAGCTGACAATATAATATTGGCTGAATGTGCTTAGCAAATATTTGTGACAAACATATGTTATGGAGACAGGATATCTTCAATTTTAACAAACTTTATTCCATACATCAGTGCGCTGAACAGTACACACTTCACTTTTAAGTTATCAAATAATGGGCCGCCCTCTGCTGGACAAACTATATAATTACACCATTTTAAATCACTGGTTCAAGCATTTTTTCAGGGTCTTAAAAAAACATTTTTAATACTACCGCATATCAGAGAACATATACACCAATACTGATACATCAGTTGGGCCCAACAAAAGGCACAGACAGTGACAAATCTACATCTGTAATTCTTTACAGTTCCTGCTACTGTTTCTATTCTTGTCGTTATGAAGCACAAATCTGCGACTATTCTGTGTGTCTGTATTTGAACTATGAGTTCTGTTTGTTTTCTTTTAGTCAAACATTTTACATCTCGAACTCTGAACAAATAAGAAATCTTTTACTTGCTTTACCAGCTGCTTCGAGGATGTCACTTCCCTCTCCCATCTACTCAGGCAATTTGCACACAGCAGATAAGATACTGACCACTGGTCATTTTTTGGTCAGTTATCTGACGCAAGTAGACACTGGAATACAAAAGATATAGGTAATAGCCATTTGAATAATCTTTTGTTTTTATCCGTGCACTTTTCCAAACACCAAAGAGTGTCACAGTCTGTCTATCTGTCACTCCTATCCAGTCACGTTCCCAGCCCCCAACCCTTTCATTGCCATTTTCCATCCATCCTTTATCAGAATTTCCCTCCTTTCTGCATCACCAGCAGCATCATGCACATAAGGAGAAACTTCACAGATTTTGTCTCTCTTATCTCAAACATGCACACGCAACAACAAGGTCCCAAATCAGATTTCTCTACCGATTGTCTGGAGGGTGAATCATGGATAAATTTTCCCTGAACTCCTGTAGTCTGAGCACGGCTTAACTCGCCCATTTTCACTCATACTCTGTCAGTTCGTCCTCATTTCTCTGTTTGTTTCTTCACTTTGTGCTTTTTTGTTTGCACTTTGGTTTCTTGAATTTTAGTCCAGACATGCATTTTGGTCCCTCTCTTGTTGCTGTTCTTCTGCAACCCCATGACAGAGATATTTATCCTGCATTAGCCCCTTTCACACAGCCTGTACAGTGCTGGTTTAATGTGCCTATGACGCACCTCGCTGGTCTCTAAACAGCACGGACACAGGGTGGAGGGTCCAAGTTGCACCACCTTTGGAGGTATCAGACCCGACTCAGAAGTGGAGCCAGGGTCCAGTGACACTTGTCGGTACGAGCGCATCAGGGGCAGGCATTTATCTTAACAGGGGAGACAGAAGCCTAAACTCAGAGGAATTCTACAGAATTTTGACAGAATGGAAATTTCTGACTCTTTTCTTTACATTATTGTCAGAATTTTTCCACCGTTTATACGCAGTACAATAACTTGTTCTGGTGGACAACATCCTGCTGACCTGTGACAAACTCTGCATCTTTTTAAAAAAAAAAAAAATCACAAACGTCCATTTGTGCACAACAAAAACTGCCCACTGTAAACATGTAGCCTGGAGATTTTTGTATACAACCTGACACACGATTGTGGCGCATGTTGGGCATTTCTATAAGCCTGAAGGAAATCAACAGCAGTAACTCTGTACCAGATGGAATTTTATGACTGTGTTACCTTATTATTGTCAGCGTTTTCGGACAGTTTTTATGCAGTTAAATCACTTATCTAACTGTTTGTGGCTCATGTCAGGCATTTATTTTAACAGAGGAAGCTAAAGCTAATGCTGTCAAAGCTCACATCGGTTAGGTTTTCTTTGACTCCCCGGCTCATTGTATGAAATGTGCGACTGAAGCGGCATAAAGACACGCTGCTCGGTTTTGTGCAAATAACATTGAATTAACAGACGACCGATTATTGCCAAGCCTTCAATGCAACGATGACGTGGAGTCAATTTGTAAAAACGGTAATTGATTCAAAACAGAGAAAAGCAGTGCAACTTCATATTTGAACTGAAACCATCAAATGTTTGGAATTTTGCTTGAAAAATAATTTAAACTATGCTTCAATAATCAATGCAGGTCCTGATTAATCTTCTGTTGATAGACTAAGCTATTAATAGACTTATTGTTACAGCCCTAGTGCATCTCCTCTATTCTTTTACGTTTGATCATACTGTTGAATGGTCTTAACCTCTGGTCAAATTCAAGTGAGCCTTTTGTGGCAGGATTTTTCAAACCACAGACTTTATTTCATCTTACTGGTTTCATATTGCTATAACATACATCAGACTTTTCAGAAGTGATTGCCACAGTGTCAGTCACCTCTGACAGTCCTCTCTCTAATCTCAAATATTGTGATTTACTCTGCCATCTCTCTTTGTCACGTGTGCCGTTAGCAACAGCAGTGGGAGGTAGTGCAAACAGTGGATCATACTCACCGAGTTTTTGTGTGGGCGTGTTTAAAGGGATACCTCGCTGACTAGCAACTCCCTGGTCAAATGACATCAAATGACGCATTTGACGTCATTTGGGGAGGTATGGGCCCTCCTGCTCTAAACTACAACTTCACTTGCCGGGTAAACAGGCGCCATCTTTACTTAAAGTGGAATTTCAGCCTCTGGCAGACCAAAACCCCCTTGTTATTGAAAATTATTATCACAATAAGAAAACGGATTTAAATGGAATATTAAATAAAAGGAATGTTCTGATGTGACGGAACACAGCTTTGGAGACAGGTACAGGTTTTTTGTGATTACCACACGTAAGGAATAATAAGAGCATATAGTAGGAGTCTTCCAACTGATCTGTGCAGTGCCGACCTTAAATAGCTTATATCACAACACAATATAACAACATTTATGTGATTATTTTACAGCTTG
This sequence comes from Naso annulatus, assembly GCA_029783625.1. Taxonomy (NCBI): domain Eukaryota; kingdom Metazoa; phylum Chordata; class Actinopteri; order Acanthuriformes; family Acanthuridae; genus Naso; species Naso annulatus. The sequence continues at coordinate 7,773,283 of JAPZDX010000020.1, read as the reverse complement.
TCGAAAAATAAACGTCATCAACGCCAGCTGTCTCTATGTAGGATAGTGATGCATCGCGCAAGCTACAGCCGTGGCTTGTGTCATTGCCTCTAGCTGCAACAGGACATAGCCCCATTGGTAGCAGTATAG
>JAPZDX010000020.1:7699784-7710095 GCA_029783625.1 Naso annulatus | reverse complement strand
AAGTTTTCCACACTCAGAAATGTTGTTTTGTAAGTACCTGTATGTGGTGTTTGGCACATAGACGTCCCGAGCAGGAAACTCCAGGATCTCCCTGGTGGGGCGAACCCTGCTGTCTGGGTAAGGTTTAACTTGCAGAAGGTCAGGCGTCAGGCAATAATGGGGATTCTCTGGAGCCGGAGAAATGTCCAACTTCAACTGGGCTGCGGTGACAGTCACAGAGGACAGAATGGGAAGAAATTGAGTGCACATGGAGGTAAAGGAAGAAAAGAAGGGATATAATTCAAAACACCAGTGGTGTATATTACATTTCCAACAATTCAAAAAATCATGATGACAATTAGAGACAGGCGTCAGGTAAACAACTACCAAGAAATCCATATTTGTACCTGTGATGGGTCTGAGTCTCCTCAGCACTGAAGAAGGCCTTCTCATGTCAGCTAGGAACTTGTACAAGTCCTCATCACTCAACCTGTCTCCTTCCTAAAACGCACACATGCAGCATAGGATAATTTAATGAACAACCGCAGACAGAAAGCAGAACATTATATGATCATCTGAAGAACAAATCTGTCCTTGTTTGTGTATCCCAAGAAGTGAATAAAATACACAGATATCAGACTTGTGTGTGTGTAAAATATACGTGACCTGTTTGAAGAAGTTGGTAATGGTAAGTGTTGCAGGTCTAAAGCCTGTCAGACTGCATGATTCGTCTCCACTGGTGGTCCTCTCAAGAGACCGTCTTCCCATGATGCTTGAGTTTCTCCGTTCTGACCACGAGCCTTTTCTCTCTGACGAAAGGCAATAAAAAAAATAAATAAATGAATACAATTCTCAAATTTGTTAACTGACAGCTTTTTCTTTCTGGGAATGCCACAATAGCTTAAGGTATTTCTGTGCCATGTGACAGAGTATACACATTTTTCTGATGTGCCTAGCAACAAAAAGACAGCAACCAGAGTCAGCATCAAAAATAGCTTGTGAGGTCAAAGGTTACACAAACACAGAAGGTCAAATTCAAAATAACACACCAAAGATCAATATGGCGGGATACTTTTGGACGTTTTGCTCTTTGTTTAAATTTGTCTTTCTAAACATTTGTTGTTGGAAAGTTGTTTTTAGATAAAGACTTTAAAGTGTGGTAATATATTGACATGCCCACGAGCCTCATGCATGACCAGAGTGTCTCTGTCACAGTTTCTGATAACTGTATGTCAGATATATGTGACAGTGAGGCTGTGAGTGGTTAGGAACATAAAAACATTAACCAAGATATACATCCTGTATGTTTACGATCATAATATAAAAGGGTGCATTAAAAGGAAACAACAGACCTGAGAGGCTCATCTCCAGCTCTGTATCTCTTTCAAGGCTACCAGCACTGTTCACAATGTTCATCAGGTGGATGGCGGTCCAGGCAAAAGGCATGCGGTAACGGCCAAGACGTTGGCAGAACTGTTCTTACTGGCTGCGAAGCTTCTCCAGCTTCTCTTTGTTCTACAACAAAAACACGTGTATTTGATTTAGTGAGCCTGTAACCTATGTTACAGTTTACTCATTCACTTATTAAAACGAGATCATACACTATGCAACATTTATGTAATACAAGGAGGGCCTTTGCCAGGTACATGGATGCAGATTTCAAACAGAATGCTTGGGAAACATAATGGATAAAATCGAACATACTTATTAACTTAATGTATTACTTACATAGTGTTTGAGAATTATTATAATGTTCTGACAAACCATTTAATGTCTAATTACCACTGATCGTACCTTGGCAGCGTCTGACTCTTTGAAGACCATGTAGGGTTCAGCACACTCTCCAATATCACCTTGCTGCAGTACCTTTTCCAGCTGGGGACAAACACACACATTTTCAGTCACCAACATCACACACAACAATAAAGGTGGTCGTACAGGGCAAAGACTGATAGGAGCCAATCGTATTTAAAATACAGTATTGGTCCACATATAAGATAACACCTCACGATGTTAATTTTGCTTTTTAAATTAAATAAAGGACCACTATGACGCCTCCAGAGAGTATAGCATCACAAGTTGTTTGTAGCCCTGATCTTATCGGGCTAGCAAGCTTCTTCAAGTCCATTCATAGTGTGTTTTTCGGAGTTAAACCTCAAAGTGTTTCTCACGGCTTGTGTAACATTTTCTGCTGCCATGAAAACTTTAAGTGAAAAACACAGTGAGTGTTGACTCTTTCTCATCTGTGCAAATTCAAGCCGAGCACTATATCATGTGTTACTCTTACAATACCAGTGGGACTCGTTTTAAGGTGTTTTGTAACTTCAAAAAAGTGTTAAAAAGAATACAGTATTATTACTCATTTAGTTGTTTGGAAAACATGACTTGAAAAGACAGAGAAAGTTATATTAGAACTGTCTGACCTTGATGACGAGGAAGACATCCTGGGAGGGGTAGGTGATGGAGAATATGGCAGAGCGTGCCAGCGTGGAGATAGCTGCTGTCTGAATGTGCGGACGCAGCATTGCCTTCGTCTGCTCAGAGTTGAGGTCGAAGAAAAAGTTCTCTGATATCTGAGGGACATATCCAGCAAGACACACAGGAAATTAAAACACGAGCGTAACATAAATTTAAAATGTCATACTATGGCCATAGTTACAACCATCAGTTTTTTATCATAATTCTTGAGTGAATGACTGTGTTACTGCAACCTAAATTCTTTTTATGGTGGCTGACAGACATGATAACATTTCAGTGACAAATTACCCACTTGTAAAATAATGGAGCTCCTGTGCAAAGCAATATATATGAGACGTCTACTCAGTCAACTGCTACCCTCTAGTGTTTGTCAGCTAAAGGGGAAATGAAAGAACCAGCAGTGGATGGTCTTCAGATAGATATGTAGTTCAGGTGTATGATTTAACTGCATTCTCACAAGCATAACAGGGCCACAACATAAAATTTTATAGTCCACTCATCAAACTCGTTTTGGTCTCTCAACAATTTTAATGGTTCGAGAAGTGACCCAACAACTCAGGGCTGAGGAGGTACTGAGGAAAGCATAACAGCTTACCTTTTTCTTTTCCTTGACATCATATAAGGCCAAACTAGCAAATATGGGTTCAATTTCGATCTCGAACCTTCAAGTGGAGAGAAAAAGGAGTGGGTCAGCAGAAAGCAGCAGTTAAATAAAAGAGCTAAAAGGATTTCTTTTCAATAAAAAAGGCTGTCCACAACTTACTTCAAGGACAAGCACTTGACGAGTAGCCTCTGGCCAAAGTGTTCTTTGGGTACTTCAGGCACACAGTGGCGCTCGATGGGCTCCTCCTACACATTCACACAGATGATCACACACAAAAATCAGTAACAATTATAAACACAAACTGAAATTCCCTATCTTTACGCTTAGACGAAAAACACTTTATTCTTAATTCATGCAAATTTATTCATTATAATGAAAATTACTGCCATCCTGAAACTGGTTTTAAACACAGGTATTGAGTTAATTGTCTTACTTGGACTGAGAAACCCACAAAATCATTACCATAGATATCAACATTTACATTGCAAATGTAACTTTAATAGCAGGAAATGTTTCCAGCAGATGTAGTAGTAAAAGAGTGAACTCTACCTCATCAAGGGCGGGGTGAAGAGCAAAGAGTTCACGGTGGCGGTTGGCCTTGCGCTGCTCTTCATTGTGCCGGTCAATTTCCTCATTGGGGGCGCGGTCGAGGAGGTGAGGGAGGAGGGCATCGGGGAGGGAGTTCTTCAAGTCAAAGATGCTGCAGGCCCAGCTGCCACGTGGGGTGTCATCTATAGACATCGACCGTCGCTTTAAATCATCCTACAGGACAAAGATAAGGGTTTTCAGGCACACAAACTAACTTGCAAAGAGCATTTCCGTAAACTCCAGTATCCAAATACATATGGTCCTCCAAATATCTTTGAATCTCCAATGTGAAATTTTCAAGATTTTCAAGAAGAAGACAAATTCTTTTTTACGACTGAAAAATTTTGTACCTGGTCATCCTGGTAGCTGCTGTTGTCTGGCATCTCGTCAGCCTCAAACACTTGTTTGGCAAGGCCTTTCTGACGCTCCTTCTGCTTGTCTAGCGTATTGGGGTTAAAACCTGTACCAAGTTTGTGGTATCTGAGGAAGCAAGTGGTAAATTACAACACTGTCATTAACTTATTCTCAATATTCAACATAGTCATAATAATTCATAGATAAAACTCAAAATTTAAAGAGTTAACATTAACGAGTCAAATCAATGATAAAAAAAAAGATGGAAACACTCCACTACAAAGACTTACTTTCTGTTGACTATAGCCCAGTCTTCCGTGTAGGATCTGACACAGTCTCTGACATGAGGATCGGTGTCCCTGCAGCCAGACACACTCAGTCAATCAAATAAGCTTTACTTCAGCAAAAAAAGTGAGACTTTAAAAGCTTTAAATTGAAACAAAGATGACAAACACAGTGATGTACACTCGCATTTGTGCCACCTCTCTGGTAATACCATGATCCAGAGCTACAGCAAGTAATTACATCAAGGTCTCTCACCTTTAAATGTGGTGCAAATTTTACAATAAATAACAACAGCAATAATTAAGTCTGGAAGAACAAAACACCTCACATTACGGAGATACACGAGTGAACAGATCGGCGCTATGGATCGGACCAATTGTCTCTGATACCCGATTTAGCTATTCAGTCAATATCGGATCGGTGCATCCCTACCCGTTACCAACGCCTACAGTTTTGTAACCTCACAGCAGCCTTACCCTTCCTCTGGGACGGCTTGTGCCACTGTGCGACACTCCCTAGGTGTGTAAATGACTTCAATATCATCTGGTGGAAACTCAATCAGATCTCTCAGGGGACCTGACTCAACGATAGGCGGGTGAGTGATGAGGTACTCCTCAAAATCCACTGGCTCCACTGCCTCTGTGAGGGGAACCTGGTGTCGGGAGAATGGAGAGGGAGAGATCAGAGGGATGGAAAAGTTAATTAGCTGTTCAGACACAATCAGCCTTTCAGTTCTCTTGGCGGCACCTCGTCTTATTCTTAACTGTACATAAATGTCTTGGTAAGGTCTTAAAGTAACAAATTTATAGTACTGGCTTAAGGGGACTGATTCCCCATTCAGCCTCTGAGGAGAGTATCAGTAATGACTTATTAGTTAATCTATGACTTTTGGCTAGTGCTTCACAGGTCTCAGTCTGCTTTCAGGACTCGAGGACAATCTTTGTTTCAGCAAGTTCAGTTTAATTCTGAATGTGTGCATGTGTGTTGGTCTCTCTCTCTCTCCTTCTTGAGGAATTAAAAAAAACACACAAACACTGTTCACAATTTAATTTATTTATTTGGCTTTTAATTTAAAAGCCAACTGTAGCCTAATTAAGAGGGAGAGGGGAGTATTTGCTGGTGTTCTGGCTTAGAGCTGCTCACAGTCAATTGACACTGCCCCTTTAACAAACATACCGTCTGACCAGTAATACTCATACACTAAGTATGGGGAACAGGCCAGTCAGTGTCTACCTATCATGGTATTATCGAGACATAAACAACAGTTAGGCAGCCATTTAAAGAACTACCAAGTCAACAGAGAACGTCTTAGGCTGTAATCATGTGTTACACTGTGACCAACATCAGCATGCTATGCCTTTTGTTAAAACACTGCACTTTCATTGGGTGATATGGCCTAAAAATAAAACCCGAGATTTTTCACACCAAACTCAATTTACAATTTTAATGGATTTTTCTTTTTTTCCTTCTTAAACACAAACTACAAATGACAGAGAAATTGCTCAAAACAAGTTCTGGTTTTATTTTAACAATAAAAATTAACAAAAGTAAACAAAATTTTCCTTTTGGAGTTAAAGTACAAGCTGCAAACCTGTCTTTTAAAGTGCACTATGAAGGAGGGGAAGTTGTTTACATACCTACCAAAGCCTGCAGTAATTTGACAAAACATTTAGATGTAATTCCTCTATCATCAAAACTTAAAACAATATATTTCTGAGGCTCCAGGAACCAAACACAAGTCCAAAAAGAGGAAAAGGATTTCATTTTAAAAAATCTTCCTGAACCACAAATTTGTATTATCAGTGGGTTGTTTTATTGCCCAGCCCTATCTACCGTACATCCCAAACCATGAAAATATGTAAAACTGCACTTTAAGAAACACATACCAGAAATCACACAACAGTACATTGTTTTTCGAACAGCCTGGTATGCGATTAATTTACAAAGGTCATAAAGGCATGTGAGTAGACACTAGAGACAAATATATGGATTCATTCATTCATTATCCATAACCGCTGATCCTTTTGCAGCGTCATGAAGGGGCTGAAGTCAATCCAAGCTGACACTGGGCGAGGGCAGGGTACACCCTGGACAAGTTGCCAGCTCATCACAGGGCTGACATATAGAGACAAATAAGCATTCACGCACTACGGGCAATTTTAGAGTCACCAATTAACCTAACCTGTGTGTCTTTGGACTGTGGGAGGAAACCCAGAGGGAACCCATGCAGACACAGGGAGAACATGCAAACTCCACATAAAAAGGTCCTACACCAGCCGGGTATCAAACCAAAGATCTAGGTTTAAACCCAGGACCTTCTTGCTGTGAGGCAACAGTGCTAATCACTAAGCCACCATGCTGCCCATAATGATTCAATAAACATTTATCAATGCAATTATCTAGTGTCTCAAAGGTGATGTGAGATCATCACCTTTGAGACACATCTTTATGCCAAAAATTATTTTTCTCAAGGCAAACTGTTTGTATGTATGTTAGCAGAGTCAATTAAAAGTAAACTGGTCTTCACTGGTTACATTTATTTACAATTATTTAGGTGTGGTTTTCTGTTTTATGGCCAAAAGTCAAAACAAAAGAGGTAACTTAACGTGTTAAATGGGGACATGATATCATCTCACATCAAGTGCAGGCCCCTGAATTGAATCAAATTGAGATTGCATTGTGGAAGAATTTCTGATGTCTGCAAATATTGTACTGTTGTTTCAAAATAATCAATATAATACCCTGTTGGGATGAAACTTGTGATTTACACCCTCAGACTTCATCATCAGCTCAGTGTTACTGTTTCGTTAAATTGCAGACACCAGAGTTGTATTTTTCCAATATAAAAAATGAAAAGTTTTACAACCATTGAGAGCACAGACACTGATATTGTAATTTAGGCTTGTTGTCTGACATTTTGAAACAATGCAGCAGAAGCAGCTATCTCATTAGCATAAATGATCCAAGAAAAGGATGTCAGTGTTATTTTAATTTTAATAGTCACTGACTACTCACCGTGTTGCTCGTTGTGGTCCCAACATTAAGGTTTTTAAAGAGTTGTGGGGAGCCTCCATACTGGCCAGCTATCTGCTTTCTGACCTCTGCTGCCACAGTCCTGCAAAAAGAAGGGAGACAGGAGGAGGAAGGAAGAGAGTGTGTGAATATAGTCAAGTATGTATCATGAGCCACAAACTAGACAGAGGTGTCCAAATTGTAATAAGGGCTGTGGGTCACAGGGGAAGTAACAATACTTCATCATGTCCACATAATGATGGAATCATTTGGATATAGGTGATTCTGCAATACAAGAGAGTGAAAGACATCAGGCTATCAGTGTTTCCCCTATATTGTTATCAAAAAGAAAAAAAACTGCATAACACACAACCTAATATATTCACTTTTTTCCCACTGGAGCCAGGGAACAAAAACATACAGACAGGAATGGTCGGAGGATGCTATGGTGAAACTTTTCTCAAAGCCAAGAAAGAGCAAGTGTAGCCGTGAATCACGCACACTTCGCTAAAGTTTTTAAAAGACAGAGTAAAGGAAAATTTGAATGCAAGTAAAAAGAAAATTGCTGACCTCTTGTGCCATCTGATCTAAGATAACCACGCCAATAAGTTATCCCATGTGTTGCATCTGTTAAAGGTTTATTGAACGTGTACCACCACGCCTAAAAAAAAATCCTAGGGGAAACACTGCATGATACATAACTTTCAGTACCGCAGGCAATCTTGTATTGCACATCCTAACACATGTGCAACTGAAGAGGAAAATATCCTCCTCAAATGGCAAAATTAAGCAACACATAATTTAGAGGTATCCCCATGCCCATAGCACTAATGGCTTAAGGCACATATCCAACAAGTGCCATGTCAATGGTTTGATTCCCTCTGGGCATGACATATCTATATCTCTCCTCGATTGTTTCCAGTCTCTCTCTGCACTGACAACAGTCCAATGAAGACAAAAATGCCAAAAACATAGTCTTAAAAACATATTGAGATGTCAAATGTGTGCTGTAACAGAAAGACACAAACCTGTGTAAGTATTAAAACCTGTGTAAGTACTAAAGGAGGGAAAAACACAACACTGGTTCAGCTGTATTAACAGTATAGCAGGATACACAACAATGTCAGTGTTTCATGAAATACTTTAAGTACCAAGCAAAAAAATTTAACTAAAAAAAGAGCAATAATTTAAAAGATTTTTTTTCAGTTATTCCTGAGAACATTAGCATTGCAATTTTTCACAGAGTGACTTATATAATGTGACAACATAGTATATTTAAAGCAAAATGACACTCGATGTCTGGTGACACTGCTATTCAGCATAAGTATATTTGAATAGCAGAAACACTCATTCATACTGCTTAATTCTGAAAATTTTCACTTGAGTGCCTTACGCTGTCAAAGACGAGGCTAACTAACATTGACGAAAACTTTTTTTTTTCTCTTTTCGTCTCTGCTCCTAGTCTTACCGTTGCGTTTTGGACAGCTCTGTATATTACAGACGAAGAGGAAAGAAATAAAAACCTTTGGAGCCCAGTGGTCAGCACAAAGCTGTTGATGTTCAACCGGTCCTTTAAATCACAGCAACCACCAAAACCACTCAGAGACCTTTGCCTTGAACAAAACAACAACGCAGCAAGAAGCCCAAAGTGACACAAACAAATAACAAATTAGAACCAAGGATAAAGGCTAGACATTGAAGACTCAAGGTTCACAGGTAACACAAAGACAATAAGGATCCAAGAGTAATGATTCATTGTTGGATCCTATGATCCATGTTTTTTATTACATTTTTCTTCACAACCAATGAGCTGAACCATTTCCCTGTCTTCTTCCTTTCTCCATTCTAAAAGCAACATCACAATAATGTGTTTCAAGGTTAAACTCTTGACCATGATTCAGTGGTGATATGCAAGGGTTAGGTGGGATCCACCACAAACACCTAATTTACTGAGTCTGGTTTCAGCGTAGCCAGCTTCTGTAGTGCTGAGTTCATCACTGTTTTGTCGAAAAACTCTGGATGCAGACAAAAGTGGGCCTTATCATCTTAGCCAAGGAGGTAAAATAAGAGCTGCTGCTGTCCACCTTACCAGCTTAAGATAAAGTGATAATATACTGTAGTAGATACCCAGTGACCTCTGCAGTGCAGTGTTGTCACCGCTTGAGAAAGTCAGAAGCACTGAACCAACAAATACATTCCACAGTCCTCCCAAATGCCTCTTACCAGACCTTTACTTAGCACTGGTCACTCCACAGAGGAATAACGTGATCACGCAAACATCCTTTGTGACTATCAATTCAAGATGATACTGATATTTATTCCCAAAAAGAAATATAAACTGGTGGCAATTGAAGACTATAGAACGCAAGCCATTCAACTGAGACATGAGATTTAAACTTCTGATAAAGCCACTGGCAATTTTTGTTTGTATATGCTTCATCATGTGACATGAGCTAACTTATTTCCATTACTAAATGTGAGCATGCCTAAATATATACAGAGGAGACACTTTTTCACTTCTAAATGAATAACATGAGCAGAAGTGTCCACTAATCTAAGAGTTTTAAAACAGTGAGCAATTCTTTAACCTTTATCGTTTAGACCCTAAGACGCCAACAGCCCAAATCACACAGTAGATACAATATCACAAAGACAATACAATGCAATCGTATACAACAGCTAAGAAATTTGTGACAGAAAATTGTTGCTTTATCTATATTGGACATTTTAAGGACATTGTAATAGGTGGCATTACATTCCAACATGTATGTGGAAACTTTTGTTTTCATCAGTAAGTTTGTTACTGAACCCTAGCATCAGGCATTTCTGTCTAACCTTGTGTGAATAACTTACTATTAGGTATGGCATGTCTACATAAATCATTATGAAATTAAAATGCTTTGATGTGGTTTTGATTAATAGTAACTGAATTCACCCTGTAATAGAGGGCCATACTTCTCCAGTCCAAACACCAACAAATAAATGGACATCCTGTATTATCACAGCAGTGG
>JAPZDX010000020.1:7069181-7079333 GCA_029783625.1 Naso annulatus | reverse complement strand
CAGTAATGATACATGTATCTGCAAACACACACTTGAAATGAAATGCAGATAGAGGACGGAGTGTCAAGACACACACACACACACACACACACACACACATGCACGCACACACAAATACTGGACCTCCTCCATCAAAAGGGCAATCATTTCTCAGTGGGCGCTGGGATATCACCTGCTACACTGACACAGGTGGGTGGAGGGGTCATTTGTTTAACAGTTGTGTGTGTGTGTGTATGTGTGTGTGTGTGTGTGTGTGTGTGTCAGACACAGGTTTAATGACTCGTCCCAGCCAATTTTCAGCCGGTGGCTTCTCTTTGTGGGGAAATGAGGTTTGTAGTTAATGTAGCACAGAAGGGCTGCCTGTGATCGTGTGCGTGTGTGCGTGTGTGCGTGTTGATCACAAAGCTTTGCAATACTCAAGTATTTCTGATTTTCGGACTCATTTTGATGGCTGTAGATAAATCTAGAGACTTGCTGTGCTTCTTGCTTTGTAAACAGTTCTTTGCTTTCGAAGTACGTGGATTTTTTTTCTGACCTGAAATATACTGTAGATTTTGCAAAATTTTATATCACACTGACATTGCTATTGTTTTACTGTGAATAAGGTATTTCTAGAGCAATTTTAGCATGCCTATTTACAACTGTAATATATAGAACTGTTGTCAGTAGTTGATATATTGCATTTGGACTGACACAGACAGAAACACAACAAACATTGATTTTATTTATTTTTTCATGGTGTATTTATGGATACTTTTACCTTCCATAAGTCATACTTTCTGTCTTATTTTCTGAAAAATATATATTTCTTTTCTCTGATTTTGAGCAGAAGGATTTGTCTTTTACATTCCTAAATAAAATGTGGACTGAAGCGTAACTTTGTGTACTTGACAGTCCTTTTTTGTTTTGTTTTTTTGCCTTTCTGCCAGCATTCACAGTAAAAGCCATACAGTTGCATTAAGATGTACTGACCATTTCTGAAGTCATGATTATATCTGACTGCAGTAGAATTTTACGGCTACATGGCTCACATATACACTGATTGATATTAGAGAAAAAGCCCTCTGCTCAAAACATTTCACATACACAGTTAAAATACAGTTTTATACATTTTCTGGGATATTGGAGGATTAAACGGAAAATGATACAAATAAAATGCACATACATAATTCTCAACATTTCATGTCATTAAAAGAAATCTTATTTTTCTAAACGAATGAACATAAAATGCCATGTGAATACTCAGTGACGCCACTGATTATTCTCCCTCACTTCAAACCGTGTGTACCACCTGAAGTCCTTCCATTAACAGTCTGCAAAAATGGCAATTGTTGTTGTTTTTTCCACTGTTATACATAGACATTTCATAAAGTATCTGTAGCATTGACTGAACTGAAAAAGTGTAAAGCTACAGGACAGAAGAGAAAAAGTGAAGTGACACTGCCCTCAAGTGTCTCTCAAAAGTGCTCTGTCGCTCAGCTAACAGTTCTGCATGTTTCATTTCTTTTGCGGTGCAGCTACGCAGATGCACACAGACCACAAAATAATCAAGTTTTTGCTCTCATTGTTCCACAAGTACTCCACCTTACAGGCAGCCGTTTTTCACGTTTCCACCAGTGGCCACCTTGTTCAACCGTTGGGACACCCTTTTTCATTTGTTCAACCACCTTCTTGAGGAGAAACTTGCATTTCCAAAAAAAAACAAAAAAAAAACAAAACAAAACAAAAAAAACTGTTGACATGTACGTATTTCAGAAATATTTTAAAAATATTTTATAGTTAATAGTTTAATAGTTTCCTCTTCCTCTTCCGATTTGAAACGTGGGCCCTTGTGCATGCAGCTTCTCCTGCCCTTAAGCCGTCGAATGTAAACAGGCAAGATGATGTAAAAACCCAGACTGAAATGTAAATTTCAAATGTGCAGTGCACATGTCCAGGAAATGCACCTAAACAGCCGGATACACAACATATCCACGTCTTAATCAGAAAATGCTACATTGTATGGATGTCATTTGGAATCTCCAAACAAAATAAGTTTTTTACCTGCCGCTTAGCAAATCTAGAGTATTTCATATTCATAATTATATTGGGTAATAAGTGTGCATGTAAACATACTCAATACATTGCAAACCATGTCAACCAGTCAGAGGATCGTACAGATCTCAAGATCGTGCCTAACACAATGAAATAGATGTGATTTTATTGAAAAAAGTTTCCTTCATTGTGATTCGAAGAGGATTAGACCACATGAAAAAAGATTAGAGAGCCGTTATCTAAAAAAGAAAAAGTGCAGATTCCCTGTTCGTCCGCAGATGCGGCACAAAGAGCTCCTTCAGAGAAAGCAGGCATTTATAACATATTTAAACGATGTAAAGATTATTTTCATTTGATTAATCTGTGCATTACTGTCTCTATTTTTTGGTCTTTGAAAAGACCATTTCCAAAGAGCTACAAGATAGTCCAACTGACAGTCAAACACAAAGAAAACCAGAAAATTATCACAACTGAGAGGCTGAAACCGATCAATGTTCAGTATTTTAGTCTGAAGATGACCCGATGACCGAAACAATTCAACCATTTCTCTGACTCCAAACGAATGTCTGGTTGCTGGCAGCTCTACGTAATGAACAAAGAATCCAAACATTTTACCACAGCTCATTCCATGGCTCTGAAAAACAATTGTGGTGATTTTCTCCCCAACAGAGGAGTCCATGAAACAAACGGCACTGGCACAAAACACTGGAAAAATATATCCTCAGTATCTGCGTTAATGCCTGTGTGCCATCGTCTTTATCCCAGCCAAGCACTTCTCGACTTGATTCATCATCGATCCACTCGGTGTACCTCACAAAGAAGACCAAGCAACCGTTTCACTGTGTGAAAGTGATAATTTAACAGTTCCTTTCAGTGTTCCCCGTCCGTCTGTAAAGCTTCAACGAGTGAGAGCAAAATCTGCCACAGTCCAAACAATTATAAGGCCTTCGGAGCAGATTATATGAGCAGCTAGTCCACAAATTGATATTTCTCGCACTGCACTGACAGACAAATCTGTTAAACACACTTGGAAGTCCATTGTAAGATACAAGGTCACATTAAACACGGGCTAAGGCTACAAGATTTGACAAGACTGACTCGTTTCATCCATAAAAAAACTGAAATATTATCAGAATTATGTGTAAATATAGGAGCATCAAATAAAAATGTTAAAAATAAGGCAGACTAAAATAAACAGTGATGAGGAAGGTTAATATACGAGTATGACTGAATATGGCCCTGTGTGAAGCTCTAATCCCTCAGTATTGTCTCTCAGTACTGTGAAGCTGCATGGAGCAGATGCAGATCTGGGGTCACTTTTAGCTCCCCAGAGCCTCCGACAGTTTGAGCTTTAAAAGTTGTTTTGAGGTTGGAGCTGCTGCTGCATGTTGCTCAGCTCCTCGATCAGGCTTTTAAAGGTGATTCTCCTCTCAGGCAGTTGCTCCCAGCACTTGCGCATCAGCTCGTACACCTGTCAAACATAAACTGGCTGAGACTACAGGCGGTGAAAATGTAAAGCCTTACAAAAAAATTATCTGTAACAGTAAGATGTATAACCAGCAGGCACCACGAGTGATAAAAGCTTTTACTCTCCTTGGCTGTAGTCAGAAATGGTAACATGTTTACATCTGCAAATACAAAGTGCTGCAGCTATAACTTTCCTCCCCTTTAGGTGGCGCAGGTTAGTTAGTGTTAGATCAAAAGTAGTTCTGTGAGGAGTTTTGCATCTTATAAAGCACCACTCCCTTTCCAGGGGGCGCTCTTTTCTCCCCACGTTAAAATTTGAATCTCCCTGGGATCATTTTAATATGAAGCAAGAGATTATTGTGGCTAAAACTTGAGCCTGAAAGGTGACTGAAAACAGAAACACTGAATTGTGTGACAACTTTGACAGAAGGCACTGCAACAAGGAGATGGGCTTAGCTGATATTCGATCTGCCTTATAAGGCAAACGCAGCCAGAAGCATCCATTCTTAAAGGGTTAAAGTAAGTAAATGTACTTAAGTCGCAATATTTCAAGTGTATGACACCAAGATTTTAAATGCTCACAGTCTTTTAAATTAGATTTGACAAATCCAGCTTCATTAAATGGGGTAAATAAAACTGAATATTAAATCTTACAGCAGTGACTGTGACCTCGGTCTGAGTAATTGCACACAGTGTTATGCTGGACTGATTAGTAGACAGCTGACTCATTTCACCTTGTTGCTCCTGAGGATTCAAACATTTCTCCTACTGTTGTATTTCTTTCTTCTCCTTAGGTTTGCTTTGAATTTTGTTTTGGAAATAAAGACAATTCCTCAGAGCACATCTCAGTAAACTCTGTGTGTGTGTGTGTGTGTGTGATTTTTGTGTTAAAGAGAAGAAAATTTCTTACAGGCTCAGGGCAGCCGTCCGGACGTGGCAACCTCCTCCCTTCTGTCAACACCTTCACCAACCGCATGACAGTCATCTGACCATGTGTCCGACCTATCATACTGAAGAAGAGCTGTTGGGGGGGGGCAATGACAGTTTAAAAAAAAAAACATTTCACCATTCAATACTGTCTTTACATTTACTTCAATGTAAAATTTATAAACGCAGCTTCAGTGTAAATGGGTTACAGACAGTGATGAGCACAGAGCTGTAGCAGCTTTAACTTGTTAGCTTTTATCACATGAGGTCATTTGAACATGGCTGCTTTTCAACATTCACTTCACCTGTGTGGGTCTTTATTAGTAAAAGCTTTTGGTAATAGTTTCAGGTCATTCAGCACAACAGTGGCAATTAAAGGCCTGATGTAAATGAAAGAGCTTCATGATAAACTAAGCTCTTTAGTGTTGGCACAGGCTGCCGTTTGGACACAGCTCCTGGTGGAGTCTGTCAACTGCCGCTCTGGCTGAAGACCAACACCATCTGCCGCATACAAATGACTGTGTGTGTGTGTGTGTGTGATGCCATGATAAATTCATTTTGTTATTACGGTAAGACCGGTACAGTATATGTCATATGTATTTAAAATTGTTATACAAGCTTAAAATAAAGGAATGGGAGTGAGAGCCTCTGCGAGGGTGAAGATAATCAGAGGAGTGCAGCACACTGACCGTCATGGGGCTCTTGGAGGATTCACAGTAGGTGATGAGTTCGTACATCGTGACCCCAAAGGACCAAACGTCTGAAGCAAGGTAGAACTTGCAGTGAGTCAGACACTCTGGTGCATACCTGAAAAACAATGTGTACCAGCATGATTACTTGTCCATTTGAACAAACGGTTGCTCTAGAACTTTCTGTGTTCATGTGACCACATTTCCTTTGCGTCTCTATCAGGCATTTACACTGCACCTGCAAGTGTTTAGCGTTAAAATTACAGTCTTTTCTAACTGCTTTAAGTATTACTGTATTACACACCTTTAGATGCAGTAGGATCTGCAGAGGAAATGCAACAAACAACAAACAACATGTTTTCTTACAGATTTAATTCTGTAGAACCATCCATATTTTTATCACTTTTTGGAGAAATATATTTGCTTAAAGAAATATTGTAGCAGTATGCATTTTTTCATCTTTTTGTACATGTTATTGGTGACAAGCACCTGGAAAGAACTTATGGACATGTGTTTATTTCAAAGAAATATTAGTCATTAAATCACAGACGTGTGCAAGAGAAAACTGATTGTCTTTGTCTAATTTGATCAAAATGCAAATTTTCCAATTTTAAGAAAATGCTTGATAACCAGCCCCACACAACTGGAAATAAATGGTAAATGGACTGCATTGATTCGGTGCTTTTCTAATCTAGTCTGTCTAGTCACCATCCACCCAATCACACACACAGTCACACACAAATGGCAGGTGGCTTCTACACAGTGCCTAATCTTAAGTCTTCTTATGATTATTGTTATTGAATTTATAGTTGGTTTTTTTTATTATTTTTCTCTTGTCATCTCAGTGCTTCTTATCCTATGGGCTCTGCTTCAGCTATACATTAAAAGCAAAATTTTAGCCGACCCCAAAGTAAATGTACTGCAACAATCATTTTAATTTAGTATCTGTCTGATAAAAAGAGCCTGGTCATAAAATGTCTTATCCCTTTGCTTGGATATCACATTTCTCCTGTACAGCATTTCTCTTGTAGCTCGTACATTGTTTGTCTGCAGACAATTCGTCTCAGATCCGTCCTTTTTGCTTTAAGTATCTGCTTCCTTTTCATATTTTCTTCTTCCCCTTACAAAGTGTCTCTTTTGAAATTCGATCTCAGCTATCACAGCCTAGTCAGGAAGTAAACTTCAGTGTTTTTCTAGCTTCCATCTCCTTCCCTCCTCTTCACTTACCAGAAAACAGGGCTGTCGTTTTCGTCTTTGACAGTGTAATATCCTTCATTGTCTTTGATGCTCTTGGTGAGGCCGAAATCTCCGATCTTCACCATCCTCTCGTTCTCCACCAGCACGTTTCGAGCAGCCAGGTCCCGGTGAATGTAATTTTTGGATCCCAGGTAGTCCATTCCCTAAAATAGGGGTTCAACGGGTCAGAGCGACTACAGTGCAGTAATAGCTTTGTAAGATGTTGACTTAGTGACTGGAACTTGCAGATAAACAAAGCCACGTCTGCTGGGAGAATACCAGTCAATGACTAATGGTCATAGCTTCATCTCAACTAAGATGAGGAGTGCAGAACTCTAGAGCTTTCTGGCTCGTATTCCTGATGCTTTACTCGCACTTATAACGACAGTAGCATGTCACTTTACACTTTATCAAGTGCTTTTGCTTTTTAAATGAGCTGTTTGGCCAAATTTGTGAGAGCACAAAGAGTTAAGGTTGTTGTTTTTTTGTTTTTTTGTTTTTTTAATGTTTATAGCCAATAAGAGAAGTATGTCTAACAGCAAACAACCAACAATAGCACAAACTCACAACAACCATTTAAAGGATCCTCTTCATATATTTACTAAATCATCTGACAGTCACATGACTACTGTTTTGAAAGGCAGTTCCCCCACCAGTATCTAAACGGGAAGTGTATTTCAAAACAGTTTGAGCGTGGGCGCTAAAATGACCGCATCTCATTTAACAACATGTTTACCTTGCATATCTGGATCGAGTAGCTGAGCAGGGTGCTGAGGCTGGTATCCTTTTTGTGTCTGGGTAGATAGTCCTTCAAACTGCCCAGCGGAACGTACTGCATGATCAGCTTAATGGCCTGACCACCTACAAATAGACAGACACATCAAAGCAATCAGAGAGAGGAACACATTTTATCGGCAAAACCCTCTGCTTTAATAAACAGAGAGGTTGTCTCTCATGCATTAACCTTAGTTTCAAGTCGCAATGCTTAGTTTTCACTGTTAGACAACACTTGCAGCATTTTTCTTGAGTATTTTTTTTTTTCAGAATCACAAAGACTCTTCTAACCGTCTAGATAAAAAGTATTCGGTTCACTGCAGGATGGAAAGATTTCTGACCTCTTTTCTGACTGTAGATGGTAGGAGGAAATGACATATCTTCTTGCTCAAGCAGTTTGAACCAAAAAGGAAAAAGCTCAGTTCTACTGTTAAGATTGATGTTACTATTTTGCTTTTGTCTACAACAACAACAAAGACGCATTTACTGTGTGTCTTGATGAGAAATAGCGTTGCAACATGTTAAAGAACTTTTCTTCTTCTGCGTTGCAATGGAGTATTTTATTATCCAGATGTTTTTGTGACTATTTCAGGATGCTGCTTGATCTGTGCAGACGTTGGATCCCTGGTTCAATCAGCGTGACGGGTCCTAAAATGTAAGTGTTTAACTTCAAAACACTAAGCGCCACATTAAAGAGACAGCACTTGCTCATATCTGCATAAGCTGTACTAACATAAACATCCGGAGTTTCTGTGACCAGTTAGCAGGGAACATTATGAGACAGAAGGAATTTTATTGGAAGTGAATTCCTAGTGTCCAGTGTTGCTTTCTACATGAACATTTATCCACCAAGGTTTTATTTAGAAAGGCTCAACCACCAAATGTTTAAATTCAGCTGGTTTGCTCTCAGACAACACAAAGCACTTAAATGTGCTATGAGTGCATGTGCACCGTGCAAATACTGAATGTCCGCTACACTTGGATAAAAAATATGTATCCTATTATTTAGTTGGTTTGTTTCCTGTTTAGACATCCTATTCCTTTATATCCTACACTGCATAACATCTGTGGAAGAAAATACACAAGAGAATCTCTATTTATCTATAACTAAATATGCATTTGTTAGTGTTTGCATTTATTTTGGTGTATGCACTCATTCCATCTTACCCTCCTCTTGGCAAATGCCTTTATATTTGACGATGTTT
Source organism: Naso annulatus (assembly GCA_029783625.1). Lineage (NCBI taxonomy): Eukaryota > Metazoa > Chordata > Actinopteri > Acanthuriformes > Acanthuridae > Naso > Naso annulatus. The sequence goes on along the minus strand of JAPZDX010000020.1, from coordinate 7,071,001 downwards.
TCATGGTAGAGTGCCTTCAGGATGTCTATTTCACGTGAGAGGTTGGTGCTCTGCTCCTCTCGGTTCTCAGGCTTTAGTGACTTCACTGCCACCAGCTCGCCCGTTTTATCCCCCCGAGGATCATAGCGACACAGCTCCACCTTGCCAAAGTGGCCCTGCATGACGAACATGGGAGAAATTTGTTATGTGGACAATTTTGACCAAGTTCCAGTCTACTTCCTGTGTGTGAAGAGTTGTTTCTTATCATCCTCGCGGCTCCAGACTACCTTTTATCTTTACATTGGTGGCACGTGTGCACCTAACTTTTTCATTTAGGTGCACCTGCGCATAAATTAGGTGCAGCCCAAATTTTTCACTGCACCTTCTGGCACCACAATAATACACCTATTATACCTTTTCTTGACAGCCCTCTCTAATGGGCTTGCTCCAGTCTTTCTGCTTTCTATGTTCATCTGCCTCAATGCAAAGTACTTCCAAACAGCCCTCTCATTTTCTTTTTACCCAAACTGGCTGCAGAGGCTCCATCATACTTCCTATCTGCAAACTACAACAAACTAAACAAACCAGATCGAAAGGTGAGAAGAGACAGCAGGAATGTGTGTGTATCAGCCTGCTTTCTGAGAGAGGAGACGGGCAAAAGCACAGCTGCTATCGTTAATACGGAAAATGAATAATGATGCAGTTTAATATATTTAGCACAAATTTAGATTAAACTATTTGTTTGACAACACTAACACAACTATAGTTAAGGTGGGGAAGTGTTGGCTGCCTTATCTATGAAGTGCTCTGGGAAAACCTGCTAAATTGATACCGTCTCCTGTTGTTGCACTTACTGATAATGACTGTTGTCATTGACAGAAAATATGTCCTGACGTTTGACTTATTCCCTTTGCTGCAGACTCTGCTCTGTAGTTACACTGTCTGACGAGCTGGGCACCACTGCACAAGTTATAATGCTATAAAGACTGAACTGCAGTTTAATTCAACAACAAACTTAACACGGCTCAGACCGTGGTATTCTTTTTGGCTATCTGTTGGAGGAAAAAAAACATAACGCTACAGACATACAAAGACCAGCTAAATGTTAGGGGCACCGGTACCACGAAAGAAAATTTTTAGTTGCACCCACAGGTTTTTGGTTGCATGGTTGCACTCTGGAGCCCTGACTGTCTAATTTATTTCAGGTCTAAACCTGCTCTGCTTGATCTGTGGGTAATGCTGTTTGTATTCATTAAGTCCTCACCGCTTGTTTGAAGTTGTATATCAAACTCCTGGTGGCATTTTCTAATAGTAGTAAACTGAGGCGACCTGGACTCAAGAACCTATTCTCACAAAGTTACTCACAAAACAAAATGCTCTGAAGACAATAACAGATCTCATGCAAAACAAATATCCATGCATGTAAACTAAATGGTCAAGTTGTTGTATTTATGCATTTGGAAAGTACCGTGTCATCAGTCTTACAAATGTTAAGATTTGCTACACAGAGCTTAACACAAAAGCACAAAAACTGCTTAGAAACAGCAGGAGTAGTTTACTTCTCCAAGTTCTCGGATCTTCTTCAGGAATCTCCTTTCAAACACAGTTGGGTCCACCTATGCTATAGGCTTGGGTTTGATAGATGGGTCTGAGAGATGGAAAAAGAAACATAGAACATATTTGGTAAGACCTGTGTTTTCTTCAACATAAACACACTTGCGTCATAGGAAGTCCATTGTGGTTGACAGTGTCAAAGCTTTCACTAGATTTTTTTTTTTTTGTGGGGGGGGTTATATAACTTTTTTGTTGTTCTAGTTTTTTCATAAATAGGTACTGTTCAA
>JAPZDX010000020.1:7031378-7041680 GCA_029783625.1 Naso annulatus | reverse complement strand
AGTAATAGTAGCAGGCACAAAAACAACAGTGTTCTGTCCCTTACCTAACTACCAACAGCACAAATAAATGCTTTGATGATCAGGGATTCAAACTTTCTACATCTTTATCATAGTGTCGTGATTGGCAAGTAATATTATTGACCGAACAGACTCTAAAACAGAAAAGCTGAAACTGATCAATTAATTTGATTTTTTTTTTTTAAATGCCCATTCTCTTTCATTTAATTACTACAATGTGTCTTCCTTTTAGAGAGCTGCAAAACCAATATGATTGAAATTTAAATATTGTGGGCAGACAATAGACTGGCAAAGCATGAACGTCACAGAGGCCATTTGGTTTTTACAGGAAAATGTTGAGTTACAGATAATCTGGTGTCCTTTAAAGATAAATGTCAAATTATCATCATAAACAACAAAAGGCGGGCCTGTTTCTCTTTAATTTATGGATTATTAATCCATACTTGATCATTTCAATTAAAAAGACAATACTGCTCATTATTTAGTATTCTGAATGTCAATTTGACTAATTTTATATTAGACAATGACTAATTTTTTGGTGAAAAATTACCCCTGACTATTTAAAGTACTATAAATGAAATTAAAGTTCACTAGGTTAAAAAAGAATAAGTAAATAAATAAAAGCAAACTTTATGGTAACAGCAAGTGTTGAACGTAAAAATCAAATAGCTCTAAAATTAGGACTGCCATTTGTTTATTCTGATGACAACAAAATGCTGAACATAGCTGTGTGGTTCAAGTGCTTCAAGTGTTCAAGGACTGATGGTTTAGGTTTCTGTGTGTGTGTGTGTGTGTGTGTGTGTGTGTGTGTGTGTGTGTGTAGGGCCCAGACAGAAGCACCATTTTTTGTCAACCTCAAATGTGCGAAGCCACTTACTAGACTTTGTCAGGATTTTGTACGACTTAGAACAATATTTGCCCACTGGGCTACAGCTAACATTTTGTTGTTGTTGTTGTTGTTGTTTCATTATAAATAAATCTGTGACTGACTATTATTCTCAATTAATCGTCTACTGGCCTGGTCTAGAATGTCACCAAAACGCGGAAAGGGGCTATGACAAGTTCCCACAGCCGAAGGTGCCTTCTTCAAAATGTCACGTCTAGTGAGACCAACAATGGAAAAAAACAAAAGGGAGATAACATTCTGCTTATTACCACTGAATAACAGAAAGGATTAAGAAGATTAGAAACATTCACATGTGAGAAGATGAACCTGTGATTTGCTGTCAATTGGTCTGACCAGATAAGCTATCTATATCTTATCAAAGCCTTTTCCAATTAATTTCCTGAGTATGTTAGCGAATTAATAAACCAATTAAGTAAAAAATTAATCATCATAGCTACACTTAGATTTGAAAACGCAAAAGTGACACCTACTATCAAGAGACATTCTCTGCCTGAGTGCCAATGTGAACTAACTAACTAAATAAAGTCTAACCACTTTGCCTTGGTTAAATCCTTTTCTACGACGGCCCACCTGGCCTCTATTGTCAGAGATAAAACTAACATTATATCCATTTAAACATCTTATAAGCGCAATAAACGTTGACGGCTCGTACAGCTTTATCACGACTTTTTTTTTTACTTTCAATTTTACACACCGCAGAGACAGTGAGGTTTACAGGAGGCAAAACCAACAGAGCCGAATTCAATACATATTTTTTCGACACACAGACTGTATTGTTAATCTTTTAACTGTTGGTCCATTAACTGTTATTTGTCTTTAGATGACGACAGATAATCTTTTACACTTTATTTTTTAATTAACGGTAAGTGAGGCCCTCGTTTGTGATGGCGTTGATGTATTTGACAGCAACATTTTACAAAATCTTCTTCATGTGTTGTCCTTAATTCATTGCAGTTCGAGTTTACATTACAGTTTAATCGCAATGTACAACAGCCCAGCATCTGTATTGTGCCATTAGACACCACTGAAGTCTCATCGCTATCTGCCAAGTGGACTAACGTTGGTTAACATTATGTTAGCTAGTTTACTAACCAAGGCGGTTTAAACAAACGTCAGCGGGTTATTTCCGCGCTTGGGAACAAGGCGGAAAAGACACACAAGTTGGCCTGTTAAATGGACCATAAGACAGACAATTTTCGATAAAAATATTTAATAAACGGTTATTTACTCACCGAGAAAGCGTAGCCAGACAGCTGGCAAGTTACTTCCGTTCCGTTTAGTACATTAGACGGTCCAACCAAGTTGTAGCTCCTCTTTACAGGTTTTCAAAATATTGTTTGTCGGAGATACGATTTCGGACCTTCCTCAAAAATATGTGTAGTATCCAGAAGACGAGAAATAATGGCTTTATTCTACGGATTTTGCTAATATTTTTTAGCTCGACCGGAGACGCACACAGCCCCGATTCTAGCTAACCCTTCCTGACAAGTAACGTCCCCTTTCCCGAAAACAACGTCGGGGCAGTGTACAGAATCTGGCAGCTGATTGGCAGCTTAGCCTGTCACTCAGGATGACGACATCAAAGTGACACGCGCTTAAGACCCGCCCTACCCTGCCTCTGTTCCCAAAGAACCGGAGGCTGCACTTTCAGGACCGCAGTTTCAGGACCTCCGTTTTTCACACAAGGACAGAAAGGTTTCGTTTAGGAAGTCTGGTTTACACAGAAGCATTGACTCGCAGGACGTGCAGTGGTGATGCCATTGTGGTCGGCAGTTTAAACCACATGTGTGAATGGTAGGCTATAATCTAACTATACAAACATAGAATTGCCGTAAAAGTGGGCTAAAAACATAGTAGAATTGTTCAAACGGAGCATTTGCAGATTATTTCATAAACCTGATTTTTCTCTGAGTCTGGTATAGCACCAAAAAAACACTTCAATCTTCTGTACTGGATTTAATTTCATTTTTACCCATGAAATCTGCCGTGAAAGGTGATGTGCGGGGTGGCGCTGTTGTGGAGCGGTTCCTAGAACTGCGGTCCTGAAATTGCGGTCCTGAAAGTGCAGCCCCCGGTTCTGCAGGAACACGCCACTTTTTCCTTACTGTGCCATGAGCAGAGTTTAAAGTTTGAGTTAAAGGTGAATAAGTTGTGTTGTGTGTTTTACGTGCCTGCGTAGTGGTTCGATGCGGCTGATAATGAGCTCTTCTGTAGTGGACACAGGGCTGGTGTCATTGCTGACGTGCCGAGCTCGGTGTGTCTCGCGGGGCAGCCGTGTGTGTGTGTGTGTGTGCGTGTGGCGGCCTGACCCATCCGCTGTGCGCGGCCCAGAGACACGGCTGCGACAGCTGAGGAGGCCAGTCTATTCGCTGTATCAGCACCGCCACGGATTCTTTTCCCTCAACCAAACGAAAAAAAAGAAGCAGCAGGAGGACAGAGCCTCTGTGTTTCATCAAAACTGGGTCAGCATCAGGATTAGCCAATCAGAGGCAGACGAGGGCGGGTCTTCGCAAGAAAAGCTGCGGGATCCAAAATAATCCATTTTATCAATATTGTTTAAAAGGTTTTCACACTATGGGCAGCCACGACGGACCATGATTAACTGTTATAACGATTTCTTTGTTTTGTTTTTCGATGTTTTTCTTTGTTTGTTTGTTTTTTCTTTTTTTAAAAAATTACTATCTTATTTCTTTTGGCCAATTTTCTTTTTCTTAGGGTCAAGAATATGCATTCAATATCAATTTTTAGTTCAACATGACAGAGAAGTCTACAGGCTGTAGGAAAGAAATAAAGAAAAGGAAACGTTTAGCATCTACATGTTGCCTTTCAGTCCCATAACATTTGGGCAACTTAATCTACTGTGTGATATGATCAAAAACCCCAAAATATCAACTAAATGGAGTTTAAATAAACTCTCAGTTTCAATAAAATTTTTAAGTTGGACTCAGACTTTAGTTAAGGTTACTTTATCTAATGCATTAGATAAAGTAACCTTAACTAAAGTCTTATGTTTCAGGTTAAATATCTTGTAAGACTTGTTTAATGATAATACTTTAAAAAACGTTTTTTTAGTAAGTGCCTAACATATAGTTAGTGTCTAATATGTTTTTTCCACTATAAAGTTAATTCCACTTAAAAATTCCAACTACTTTGTCTATTAAAAAAATCTAGAAACTATGAAGCAAATATATAAATTTTTAAAGTTAGATTGCAGGACACAAGATGTCTCCTACTTTTAATGCAATGTCAATTACTGCTGTATGTGCACCCTTGTTTTTGTTTTTTTTTAATGTAACCAAATCACACTTGTGTACTTATATATTGGACCATGATTGGCTTCCAAACTACTTACACAAGTTCTGGTTTCTCAAAATGATGCTTTGACTGTAGGTACACATCTTAAACTCTTGATTGTAAGTGAGCAGAGACAATAATCTGAGTTGATTTTTAAACAGCCTTTTAGTATTAAACTCTACATGCAACATTAAGGTCAGACATCCAAGTGAAGCATGAGCAAAACACTTTTGAGTGAGGAGGACTTGCATAAAGAGAAGTCTCCAGGGAATTTATCTAGGTCAATGTATTCTTAAGTAACTAAAACAAAATGAAACAAACAAACAAAAACACAAGAGACCAAATAAGGACTACAATGTTGTCACTCATCTTTTCATCCATTTTGAAGCTGGTAAAAAGAAAGTTCTTCCAGATTTTCTTTTTTTGTTACAAGCACAGGATAAACAAAGCTTGTGTTTGTGTGCAATTCCCTCTGCAGCACCTCTTGCAAATTTGCATAACTGTCCATTTGAATGAGACCGTTTACTGAACCTGTGTCAGCACAATCAACGGTGGAGAAGGAAATGTCAATATCCTATGTGTTTGGCCATTTCACAGCCTGTATTCATAATACTAAGATGTTCTGCTGTCATATTTTAATTTGTGGTTTTAAGGAGAATATTTGTGACAAAGGGGAAATGACAAACCTTGGATGTATCAGTCAAGAAAGTGTGTGAACTATGTGACAGTCCCTGCTTGTAAGTAGGAGTCAGCAAGTCTCTTGATGATGTCACTACAAAAACAACTGATGGAGTTTCCCAACTGACTGCATACAAAAAAAAAAAGAGAGAGACGTGGTATAGGCTACATATTGACATGATTTAGAATACTGTAATAAAATGGTCAGTGAGTATAAGAAAAAAAAAACCCAAGCAGCTCAAATAGATAAGTTATGCATGACTGTGGATCCTCAGTAACATTGAGGTCATCTACATGCAGCGTCCCTGAGCTGCCAGCGCAGCCAGTTACTTACAATTTTATTAAGTAAGTTCAGGGTGATACTTCACCCTTGGTCTCTTTATTTTAAAATTCTATTTTAGTGAATTTATTAGCAAAATGGTTTAGAGCTTAGTGCAATGGATATGACACAAGTGTGAGGAAAGTTTTAAACATTTATTAATGCACATTATTGTTCTGCAGTTATGAACAGCAAAACTTCTTTAATGTATTAATATATTATTATCTGTTTATAGAACAGCCTCCACGTGCTCAAGGCCAAACGAGCAGGTATAGCTGATGTTAAAAAACACTATGATAACCCATTTACTAAATGTTTATAAAATTCTAAATGTGTTAATTATTTAAAGTGTTTTCAAGCTTGGTTCAGTTTTTTTTTGCATTTCATTCGCCCCCTTTTTTTTTTTTCTCATATCAGTCTCCAGCTTGCAGTGGTCAGTATCAGTTTCAGGTTTCTCAAGTTGTGGCAGAACATTCACAGATGAGATGGTCTTTAGTCCCAGATGCATCACTGTTGCCGTTAATTGTCACTCGGTCTATTGTTCCAGCAGCAAAGGGAATAAACAGGGACCTGTGATGATAACATGGAAAACTGCTTACTTCCTTCCTTTAAAATAAAAAAAAAATAAAAGAAAGAAAAACTGGTGATTAGGTGACTGGGTGGGACCTCCCAGGGCAGCTACATCCCAGTTAAATATCTTGCATCAAAGGAAGTCTGACCAAAATCCCCCATAATCATGCAAGCAGAGTTTTGGATATCAGCAAAAAGAGCAGTATCATTACATTCAGTAAATAAAAAAAAGGCCAATTCTCATTAAAAATAGCTCTTTCAAGAGATGAAGCCCACACTTGTCTTTTAATGTTTGATCAAAAAATATGTTTTACCACAAAGAATCTATTTATCACACATTGAGTCAGAAAAACATGTGAATCGAGGCATGTCGAGCACATTGAGGTTTGAGTGAGACAAAAACAAAATATGTATCATGACTCTTAGGGGATTTCCACGGCAGCTACAGTATGTGCCCTTTGACTTAAACATTCGAAGGACAGGTGCAGAGTGACCTGTGGTTTATCAGACTTGACTCAAACAGTACATGTGTTATTCAAAACAGTCTTCTGAAAAATAAGTTTCATTTCAGCACATTTGCATCACAGATGACATTACACACATGCTCTGATCCATGATATCTTATCTGAAAATTACATAAATTAAACCTGACCTAAGTTCAAACTGAAGCTGTCTTGGAACAGCTGCTCTGTTTCGTTCGATGTAACTATAACTAAATCAAACACCGCTCGTGACCAATGAGCATTTGATTTGTTTTGACAACTTTGCATTCCACGTATTCATTATTAATGTTTCACAAACAGATTACATAGAAAGGAATGAGCTGTGCCTCTTATTCAGACCACATACGACATCCATGGATCTTTAGTTCCCCCTGTTGACAGTAATGTGGAACAACAATTCAGGACCACCTCCCTGAGACAGCCCAGTGTGGATCACAATTCCTAACAATTTAGTCCAAAAAAAGCTGAAAAACACATTATGCTACGATTCATATTTATAAAGATGTGAGGATTTATGTTGCAATGCAATGTTTGGCAGAAATAGAGTCATAGGTCTTGGCCATAAGGAAGAATGAAGCAGGAAATCAATGCAGGTTTCTTTGAAAGGTTTGCTTGACGTCAGTTTCACTTTATTTAAAAGTAGCGACAGTGCATATTAATGAACATAAACATGTAAATATGCCAGAGGCTAATTTTCATCAATAATCCCTTGGCAGGCTGATGTATGTTAGTTGGAACGTCAGTCATTATTGATTCTTCTATTGCTTCTACCTTCTGTGGAGACAAATAAAAGTACACATTTGAATAATTGAGATTTAACTTTATTTCTTTTGGTTAAGCAGAAGTTACAGAAGCAGTAAAGATAATGCTAACTTAGATGTTTTCAACTGAATGTTTGTTTTTTTTTACTGAAAACAACAACAGCATAAATAATATGTAATCGAGTCAGGCTCGATTTAAACAGATTCAAACAATTTTGCAAACACTTTTGCATATATCACCAAACCGTCAAATCCCATCATACCAAGATGATTTTTTCTTTCTTCTCTTTGGTCCTTTGGCTCATTCAGTCGAACGTGCTTCGACTCACTGCGCTCGTGTCAAGTTGGCAGCCATCCTTCAGTTATCACAGTACTGTACCTTCGATGGGGACAGCATCAGCACTGTGATAACTGAACCAGGGCAGCCTGTCAAATCTAGCAGTCCGGGGCTTGGCTCCATTTGTCATCCCCCCATAACGTCCGTGCTCTAGGTCAACGGGGGTAAAGATAACAAGGTTTTCTTTCTGCATTTTGGCAGCTTATTTGCTGGTAAACAAAACATCTGCAAGCTGCATCTCTAGAGTATGTTTCTGTACAATTAATTTTAAGAAACATACATGGGCCAATATCATAACAGATAAATCTACAGACTAATACAGTCATGCAGACAGAGAACCCTTTATTTGAATATTGGTCCCCAGCGGAAAGTTGTTTGTCCTTTCACAAGAATTCTGTGTAATTTTAGGAAAATGTGATAAGACTACTAGAAAATGAACTAACAAAGCCAGAGCAAAAAGGGTACAAAACATCAACAAAATTTTATAGTTTGAATTAAGGGAACAGAAATAAACATAGACTTCTCAAAAGAGGATGTGAGAACTGCCCAAACAAGGGGGGGACGGTCTAGCTTTACTTCATACTACGAGTCTAGATTTATGTAAAAGGCTCGGCAGTAAGTGGCTGAAGTTTTAGGAGTCGGCTCCTACATGCACTAAAATCAGGACAGTGGTGTCGCTGTGTAATGACCTTTACGGTTTGGCAGGTTTTGCTTCTGTCCTGCAAAAGACAAATCAAAACGATGAAACTTCTGTGTCAGTTAATAATGCACAACCCTTCATGCGTAGGCCTAACTTAAATATGAGGACAAGCTGGATGTGAATGTGTCACTTCAACCAACTTTGTACAGTTCTTGGAAACAGGAGGAGGATGCTTCCTTTACAGTCATGTGTGTTTAATCTCGATGCACGTGTTTTGTTATCTCTTTCAGCATTAAAGTATTTTGTTTTCATAATTTCTTTGTTTTCCTTCGGCTCCTGCACAGAGGGCTCGTTAATGTTTCACCACATAAAACAACTACGGATACACAGATTTTCTCTCTAACCTCCTTCCTGCTAAGACTCAACAGAGACAAACTACAGCAGGCCTATATTATTCATACCAACCACAAGGCCGAGTGACGTCAGACTTGTTATGATTCTCCACGCGGGCTCCGCCCCCCTCGGCGCGACCAGCCTCTCGACCAGTCGCGGCTCCTCCTCCTCGTCAGTCCGCCCTCTGCACTTCATGTAAACAACTCCATTATTAGCTCCACTGCACGGAGCTGTGGCCAAAAATGTGCGTGTCAGACGTGAAAAGCAAAGCAGTGCGTGTAAATGACAAAAATAAATAAACAGGGCGGATAAAAAAAAACACACTGTGGGCTCAGTGGTCCGTTGTCCGTAAAAAAGGGAGAGATCCTGTTAAGAAAGCGCGTCCATATTGCAAACAGCCTCCATGTAAATATGGCTTATAAGCCACAAACAGTGGAGGTAACAGCGAGACAGATCAGCGGCTCCGATACTCATGCCAGGGACGAAGGGCAGCAGCAGACCTGAGAGCTGTGCCAAAGCTTGTTGCTGTTTCCCACAAATAAGCAAAAGTTGACCAGATCTAAACAACGCCTATGTCACCACACAGTAACATGCATACCTGCTTAAATTGGGCTAAACATGCTATTTTAAAGGTAACTAAAGGCTCAGTATACATGCAATGCTCGTATTAAATATTGTGCAGCCAAACGTTAACGCCCAGCAATGCTTACACACCCCTTTCCTTGGCAAAAACAAACAGCATGCTATAGGATCCAAATATAATCATTTATTCTTAATTGCATTTAGTCCGCATTAAATATAGAGCAAATATTCGGCTCACTTACCTGCAATTTTCCCGTTTATTCCCCCGTGTTTACATGAATATTTTTAATGACGCAGCAAGACCACACAGAGCAACGTGATTGTCGCCATTTTTTGTTGTTATTGAATTCTCCAAAGCCATGTGACGAATTGATAATGATTTTAAAAGCAGGCTTCCGGGTGTGGAGACAAAAACTAGTTTCGCGCGGCGAAAAAAGGTTAATCTTCCGAGTTGTTTGTCTGCTGGATTAGTCTGTCCACTCCAATAACTGAGGACTGAGGGCTGTGCGCAATGTTTGACAGCTCCGGGACGCTGCCGCCGCCGTATGGCTCGCAGTCGCAACAAGTATACTCCGTCGATTCCTCCCGTCCGCAAACGTTGCGCGGGGATGACAGCGACTCATGTGCTTCTCTGCGCCCGCTGCCAGCAGCGCAAGGCCACGAGAAATAACAACCCTATGAACCATGAGACATAATAAAGGCGTGATCTGAAAGAAGTGCTGTCAACAAGTGGTGGAATCAAATCGCCCACTTTATCAATTAATGGGATAACATGCCAAATATGACCCGACAAAAGTCTCATTTTTACAGAACTGATTCCGTAATAAAGGTCAACTTTTTAAAAAATTACTGAAAAGTTAATCCCTGTAGAAGAATCACTGCAATTTGTCAGCCAAATATCAATATTTTTCTGCTGGGTCAGGTGACATTAATTTAAATGGCACGCCTTTTCCTGACTTGTAATAAATAAGTGGCATGATTTTTCCTAGGAAATCTTTGCAACAAGCTGTGACAGGGTGTCTTGTTGCAACTGTTAGTCCACTGCTCCCCCCTGTGGTTCAACGCCGTACGACAGTTACTCACCGGAAGCACACAGTACAGCTGTGCGCGTGTTTTTTCTGCTGCCTGAACCAGTAACCTACAGGAAACGGGCGACGCACGCAATCTGGCCCGTGTCTTTATGTAGCCTATCCTACCAAACTGCAACACAGGCCTAGACGTGTCTTGTAGGTGGGACTGGGTTATATAATTTACCACAAAAACCTCTGCAGCTGGTGATCAATTTTATAATTCAGCCTAG